>JARHVA010000467.1:2620000-2820000 GCA_037957365.1 Torreya grandis
TTTAAAAACAATTCATAGCTAAGTTTTCTAGACATTATTTTTTTAAACCTTATTTAGAAGGTTAGGGGTTTAGACCCCAAAGAGATAAAATATTGATAAATAGGGGTAGAAATTTTAGTGAGGGAGTAAAAAAAATAAGGTGGTGAATATTTTTAAAATTGGGAGTACGCTTATTAAAGTGATAATTTGTATCAAATACAAATATTATTGGGGGATTATTATTCGACACAGTTGTAATTATTTTTACAAAATGGTGGTATTGTCCCATAAACATAATTTTTGTAAAAGAGGACTTATTTTTTCATAAAAGGGATGGTAAACCATTAATTTTTTTCATAGTTTAAACCCCTCATTGTGCTATTTTTTAGGGTAATTTATTATTGAAAAACCTTAAAATGCCACTTTTATCATCAAAATACCTTTTATCTCACTAGTCAAAGATCAGAGTGTGAGGTTCAGTCTAGTAGGAAGTCAGACCCCCTCACAACTAAAACAAACGTATACTTATTCCTTCTCTCTGCACTCACCTTCATTCTTGGAGGTCATTTTTCATTTTTATTGTACTCCACTTATCTTTAGATGCATTTTTATTATTATTTATGTCCATATTTTTCCATTGTTGTAACTTTTGGGGGTGTAACTTGTGATTTTTTGTTGCATTTGTTATTTTTTGGAGGGACAAGAAGAAATTTGTTGTTAAGAAAAATTATCCTAGGTGTATTTTTCCTTTCAGTCCTTTTTATTCAAGGAGTTTTTTTTGGGAGGGGGTGTAATTATTTATCATCTTTGATGTCTTGTTATGATAATAGAGACATACTTATTCAAACCCATCAACACATCAAACTGTGACACATGAAAGATGAAGATGATAATCATTTACATATGAAAGGATTATAGAGAGTTATGCTTGGTGACTTTATAAACTTTATAAATTAGGAATAAATTATGTGGATTACATCCTTGCAAGCTAAATAACTTTTTTTATTTGCCTCAATGTTTTTGTTAGTTTACAGTCCCACATTATACATACCAAATCACCTAAGGAAGCTTTGGATTCTATTGTAAAATTATTTGGGGAGGTCACTTCACCTAAAATTATTCGCTTCCTTCTCCTCCCTCTCTTAGTAAGTATTTTTTACTAGTGACATTGTTGATGTTCCTCCACCATCTTATCCTATTTTTGAGGATGTGGTTATTGATGGTGATATGTATAAGGAACCTTTGACATTTCTTCCTCTATTTTTTTATTAAGAACTTGTCTTGTTATGATGATGCACTACTACCATATTTTTTTAGTGACACATAAGAGGAACATACACCTCCTATTGTTCATATTGATGCACATTATGATATTATGATTATTATTCCTATTTATCCTTCTGTGAAGGCCTCATTTCCATCACTATAGGAAGTGAACAAAAAATTAATGAAGCATACTTTATTTCTAGATTCCCTCATTCATATAATAGGTTATCTCATTCACCCCATGCAAAACAAAATTGATAGCTTGCATCACCAGACTAATATGTTGGACATTCATGACCTTATTTATAGTCCATCATGTAATCTTGAATCTAGAATGCATCCACATGATGTGATTTTACAATGTGATGTACCAGATCCTTAGAAACTTATTATTTTAGCTTTTGATTTTTTTACTACTATAATTTCACATGTTAGTCATCCCACTCCTGTCATACCTATTTATTTTCTTAAATATTTTTAGATGCATAATAATGTATTTATCTCTCACATGCTTCATTCCATGGGTCATATTTCTAAACTTATGGGCATTAGTATGCATCTGCAGGGCATTTCTACCCCTATTTTGTCTATTAAGTTTATTATTTGGCATGACATTGGTTATAGTTTAGGTGTTTCATATTCATTGGGATATTTTGATGACATAGCTCTAGTATTTATTCACTCACTCTTTGTGATGATATTGAGATTCACATGAGATCTTTCACTTCTTCACTCAGTCATGTGAGTCTTGATATTGATTCTATTAGACCTAATCATCTTGACACTTTCTTGGATGATTCTTCACATTCTTATATTGTGGAATTTTTACCCAATTATATGAAAGAATATTCATGCATCATTTGTATTCATCTAGGATATATTTTTATCTTTATTGATATCATCAATAACATTATTTAAGATGAATCTACATGTTAGGTTCCTCCACCACTCAACATATTTGACTGAACATTATTCATCATGTATTTTTATGCTCCTCAATTATTTGAGTTCCTAATTAGATAGATGTTTTTTTTAGAGCATGAATCTCTCATTTCAAATATGATATGTTCAACATATTGGCAACATTATAGATTTTATTTCATCACTTGGTGATATTATTTGTTGGATGTGACCCTTTTTGTAGTCCTATTGAGAGTCATGGAGTTTTTATTCATGTGTGTTCACTCCATGATGAACACCTTTTTATTCAATTACATGACTATCCAATCACCACTAGGGACATATTTTTGAGAGATGTTGATAATATCCTTCATATTTTTGGTGGACCTTATTTTCCTTCTGAAGAGTAGCTAGTCTGGTGAAGCCCAACATCAACATTTTAGTGTTTGAGTAGTGGGATTTTCCCATACATATAGATATTTTAAGTCACTACACCCATTTTAACATTATGGGTGGTGGGGGGGGGAGGGGGAGGTACACATACTACTTTAGGTGTCTTCTTCCTTGATAGTCCTTGATTTTCCATTAGAGGTAGTTGATTTTGGTTAGATTTTTTTTTTACTTTTGAGTCCTTTGAGTTCACTTTTGTTTGATGGGATTCACTCCATTAGGTGCACCTACTTCAAAATTGTGTTGATATTTTGAGTTGTGCTTCTTGGGATACCTTATAATGTAAATCCTCTTATCTATTATTTTTATTTGATTGAGTTTTTAGTACCTTGAAGTAGCACATTTAATCCATGGTGACTCTTTTTTCCTATTTTTATGATTAGTGTTTTTTACAAGGAGAACCTTGTATAGATTACCAATTCCTATTTGACTTGGTAGTTAAAAAAAATCAACATACAAGTATTTGGGTAATATGGATTAGTTACGATAAGGACACTAAGTATTTCACTATGCATTTATATAGGGGTGTTGACTCAAGCCTATTTTTCAAATACCATTTAGTCTCTTTACCTCTTATTTTCTCACTCCTTATTCTACACTTAAGGATGGTATTGGAATAAGTGTGTAAGATTTATTTGGGAGTTATTTATTTTATTTTTAGAGACTATAAACTATTTTGTGCATGTATTTGTTGAGAGAAAAATAATATTAGATATTCCCATTTTATAGGTTATTCATTCAACAATAATTTTTTACATGAAATAACATATTATGCATATTTAATAAGCATTCACATGTAGATTATATGAGATAGATGATGTAGATAATTAAAATATTATGAGAAACTATTGTGCATATTGATTTTTTTTGTGTGTGAATAATGTATGTGATGGAAGTGTTGTGGTAATGGTGTGCATGAGAGATATTTTATTTTTTTGATAATATTTTTATTCTTCATAATATCTATCATAATAATTTCTCATAGAAATTAATGTGAGATGGATAATTATAGATGGTTGAGGACGTTATGGGGTCTGATGTATAGTGTGAGGACATTTCACTTCCTGTGTTATCTATGAACATGTTAAACTATTTGTGGTGTTAATGAAGGATGTAATATAGGTGAACAAAGCATCTATGGGCCCTTAGTAACTTTTTTGCATGAGTAGTGTTGAATAGATGGTTGTCTAGTAAGCTTGACTATCTTCCTCTAAACTAGTTGTGTGTGTGTGTGTGTGTGTGTGTGTGTGTGTGTGTGTGTGTGTGTGTGTGTGTGTGTGTGTGTGTGTGTGTGTGTTTGTGTGTGTGTGTGTGTGTGTGTGTGTGTGTGTGTGTGTGTGTGTGTGTGTGTGTGTGTGTGTGTGTGTGTGTGTGTGTGTGTGTGTGTGTATGAAACAATTGACTATCCTAATCTATGTATAATGATCCTAAAGTAGAAACCATATTTGTATAGTGATCCTGAATAGGTGTAGCAACCAACTTTCTATAATGATCATCATTGGTTTTAGAAAAATATAGTTATAATGATAATTAATAGGTGTATTAACCAATCATTATGGGAGAGGTGGTGGAGGAGATATCACTAGCTATATAGGATACTCATATTGTACACCTAAACATATAGCTACCTTGTTTTGAAGTTTATACTTTAGGAATTGATGCACTATATAGGGGACTAAATGAAGTTTTTGCATCCAAGGGTATCTTATAAACATGTCAAAACCCCCACTACTCTATATAACTAAGAATGGTGTAGCTAATGTGGTTGAGCCTCCTAGAAGAGGTAATACTATGCATCCTAAGATGTTATGTTTTTGTGTGTAGAATCCATTATTATTTTGATGTATCTTGTAAATATTATCATGCACACCAAGAGAGTGGATAAGTTTAATAATGCAAATGTTCTCACTTGAGCCGTTATAAATCATGACACTATGTATAGGTTGTTCATCAATGTACGTTTGTATGAAAAGTACATGAAAATATTAATATTCATCAATTATCCCACTTCCATTAAAAGTGATCATTGGCCAAGAAGGTATAGTATCAATAATTTTACAAATGATATCATATAATGCATGATCATATGTTTTCTATGGAAGATGCATGTTGTATGCATAATATACCTCTAAAGTGTCATTAGCTTATGCTGTTTCATGTTTAGGAAAATGATCATTAAAAATATTTAATTTTTTATTTCCATTATAATATAGTCTATATTAATCTATAAAAGAGCCAAAATATGTAATGTTATCATCTATAAGGTTATATATCCTATGTCTCAGTTTGAGACATTTATTTCTTCAATGCCACATAATAAGATGATAATCACAATATGCATTATCATCATAGTTTATTGGTCTAGGTTTGCTTGGATGGATATATTATGTAGGAAGGAGTGTGATAAGGTTACAATCAATTAATTTCTTTAGTAACACATGTGTAAGTGATGGTAATCTTTAAAAATGTCTCTTTGGTGGAGTTGTCAATTGTAACTAGTTTTTAGGTTACGACACTAGATTGACTTTAATCTTCACCTTGATATTTATATATTTGATTTGACCTTAAAAATTAGTTTTCCTTAGAAATCTATTTCTAAATAATTATTATTAGGAGTTTATGTATAATTTAGTTTGTTCAAAGCTATTAAATTTACTTTTTTATCCTTCATTATTTAACATAGGTCATCAAATTATTTAAATCTATGAATTTTAATTTTGGAGTGGTGATATGAAAATTTGTATGAATATATATTTTAATTAATTATCAACCATAATGTTGGTCATTTTGGCTAGTAGAGTCTTGTACCAAAGTTTATAATTATTGACTAGTTCATTTGTCCCATGCTTTAGCTTATAAATTTATATGTAGGATAACGTATCATTTATGTTTATGGTAAAGTGTGCTATGATTTGGTCATACAAGGGATTTTATGCTCTTATGGATTGGAGAGGAAAATAATATATATATATATATATATATCAAAACACATAGTCATTAATAATTCTTAGAAATAATTTGGTCAATAGTTTATCATTATATGCATAGTCCAAGCATGTTGCATGGAATTATTTAAGGTGTTACTCAGGATCACCTTTACCTTCATATAATGCTTAGTAGATACAAATAATATTGGTAAAGGATATGCTACTATATTATGGATTCAAATTGATGGAATAACTAGCTTTTGATGCACATTGATTTAGATACAATACCTTAGTATGTAGAAATATAATAGATTGATCAATGGGACTAAATTAAATGAGTTTGGTGATGGAACATGCATAGTCATCATGGGAGAGGTAAATGTTTAATGTATAGGAATAAGTATCAAAATAATTTTAATGCCTTATGTTGGACCTCAAATTTGGGTGGATGTCATATAGGTCGTTAGAGGTGTAGGCATAAGGATTATCATAGTAATAATGGTCTAAATACTTCTATTATAAGATTTGTCCAAATTTTTCTTCTCATATCTTGATATCTATAAAATTTAATCAATTTTATGTGGATTCATATTAATATATTTAATGAAATATTTATCATCCATGGCATTTTTCTGATCATTAGTATTTATATAATTCATATTAATATTCATGATAATTACATCAATAGGGAAAATAGGATATGATGTATAATATATAGTATGAGGAATAAAGGAGGTCATACATTCCCTTTTCCATACAGTAATAACCATGGGCATATTCGATTAGATGTTTTAAAATTAGGATTAAATAAAGGATTAGGATTGTTCATTGCTAATTTTAGCCTTATGTTTCTTTTAATTTGAGATCATTTATTAATTAGAGAAGTAAGAAACTAATTACAAGTATGGTAGAAGAACCTAGTTGTTTATGCATGCATGATCTAGATGATTGTGAAGATTTCCTCTTTATCTTGGGAAAAATGACCTATAAATAAGAAATCACTCATACAAAGGGGTTATTAGATGGGTAGCGAGGTGGATTTCCTAGTGTGAGATAGATCTAAAAAGTGTGAGATTACTAGGAGGCTACCAATCCAAGATCTTAAAATAGTTAATTTGAAAGATATGAAAATAAAGTACTTGCATCAAATGATACAAAATATTGAAAGGAACTGCAAGAAGAAATAAATGCTTGATGAAAGAAATAGACTAATTAAGCAAATATCAAGTCAATACTATTACCAAATAGGTCATGTTGGGTTTAGAAAATAGGTGAGGTCTCTGTGAATAAGAAAGGACATAGAAAATGGAATTTGGGTGAGGGTAAGTAGGTGGAAATAACTTATTGTTATTTCCTACCATAGTGACCATTGGTAGTTGGGATGACCATCAGTGATTAAGCTAACCATTGTTGGTTAGGTGACCATCAATAGCTGAAGGTGACCATTAGTAATCAAGCTGACCATCGATGATTCCTATGGAATCTAGGTATGATTAGAAAAGAGTTACAGAATGGATATCACAAGATGTTGAAGGTTTGTTTGGAGTCATGGGGGTTAGAGGGTAATAATTAAAAGGGTCTAAGTTAGATAAATATGTTAGAAACTAAATAAACAACTTAAAAACTAGAAATATACTTGGTTTTTTGATAGTTAGTAGCTGATTTTGGAGTAATTTTGGTAGAGTAATGGTACTTTGCTTGAAGAATGATTTTGGTATAGGTTTATATATTTTTTGTGGTTTTTGACTTGCTAAGTGGAGAACCTATAAAGAAGTTTGATAGCTCCTGATGACTGTTGGTTGCTTGATTACTTGATTGTTAATATGGATAGATGAATGGCACATGGATCCTCTTTCCTTCCTACTCCCTTCCTTTTATAATTAAAGGAGAGATGGAGGGAGAAGGTTCCATAGAAGGTTTGTTTACTAATTTTGATACTAGGTGATGTATTAGATAATGGATTAGGTAGACATATTAAATTATGCTTTGTTAGCCTGCTCATCATTAATTATCTTTGGCTAGATAGGGAAGAGACCTTGCCATCGATAGTCAGCCTAACTATCGGTAGTCATGTTGACCATCAATGATCAAGTGTCCAAAGGTAAAAGGGTCAAGGTGAATTATAAGGATTGGGTTAAGGGTCAAAGGTGAAAGTTAGTGAGTTGGTTAGATTAGTTAACTAACTTGACTCAGGGTCTAATGACTTAGTTATTTGTTTAAGAAGGGTTGGGTGGTCCTAAGAGGGTTTCAATCCATTTCAACATCTAGAACCATTATGTATGGCTTTTTAGTGTCTATATTTTACCCCTTTTTATAATGTAGTTTTGAATTAAAATTTTTTAAAATAGAAATAGTTTGCTGGTTAAAGGTCTGATTGCCTCGAGTATAGGAGGATTTGTTTCCCCTCAAATTAGGAGTTGATGAGGTGAAGCAAAATTAGGTATAAGTTTGAAAAGTGGTTTGTGTTAAGTCACAAGGTTATTGACAAAAGAGATGAGCATTTGGAACATAAACATGCACACAAAATGTGACTAAGTGTGATAGTTGAGATCATGAATAGACTAAGTTAACATGGTTGCTAAAAATAAGGTTAATTATAGAAGAACTAGAGATGGGGTAACTAGGCCATACAGTTAGGCATAGTTGATCAGGTTATTCCTATCAAGTCTCCTAGATAGGGTTAGTGTTTTTATAGGTATGTGAGGCAAGAAGTGCTCCTAGGAAAAACATAAATGGTTTGTTGTGCACTAGGTGGTACAAGTTCAAATGTTCAACATGGTAACGTTGGTTAGTGTAGTAAAAAAGAACCAAGGCAAGGTCATCACAAAATATGTGATAGTTCAAGCCAAAAATGGCCAACATCAAGGTGGATGTAGTTCATTGGGTACATGGAGAAGGTGATCTCCAAAAGTAGGTAATAAGGTATTTGGTGCCAAAAAAGTTGAAAAGTGGGTTTCTTGACCATCAATGGTTAGGGGTCCCAAACTCGATTATCAACAGTCACCCTAATCATCGATGGTCAAGTGAAACCCTAAAAGTATAGAGGATAAATAGTTAAAAGGGGGAAGTCATTTTCACTTTTGACTTTTACAACTTCCTGACTCTTGTGTATATCAAGATCCTTAGCTTTTTATGTGAGAGTGATGATGAGGTGGTTTCTAATTGGTTAAGGAGGTGATTTGTGTTGAGTGGTTGATTATTGATGTGGATTAAGGATACAAGGTAGATAGGGATGTGGCTAGGTAGTGGGACCCAAGATCCCTCCTCAATGACAATTGAGGAATGAGGTAGGGGTTACATTGAATCATTATATTAGTTGATTTTGGTTATTTTGGTTGATTTTTCATTGAATTTGTGGTTTATTTGGAGAAGGGTTTGGGTTTTGACCTAGTTTTAGGTTGTAGGTTGTTATTAGTTGAATTAATGGGTGAAAATTAAAATTAGGAGGGTATATAGGTTGGAGGTAGGGTAGAGGAAAGAATTAGGGTAATTTAATAATGGTAAAGGAGTGTTTGGGTAGGTTTTTGGGTAGATAGTGTTAGGTATTTTTTGTTAGCAGTCACACACAATGACTGTCAGTGGTCATACCCAATTTTTAGTGCTTATAGTGGACCATTGATGGTTGAGGACTATAGGCCAAATGGCTAGCTGACTGTTAGTGATCGTAGTCACCATTAGTGGTTGACTAAATGGGCAAAGTAGTTTTGATAAAAGGCTAAGGTAAAATGGTTAGGGGTAAGACGTTTTTTGAAAAAAAGTTAAGGTAAAAATGGTTAGGGGCAAGATGAAGGTTATAATTGAGTTGGAATGATCCAATGGGAATGCTAAGGGTAGAAAAAATATTTGTTGATATAGTTTAGCTTGGGTGTAAGGTAGGTTTGGAAAATATGTTGATATAGTGTATATAGGAAAAAGTAGGTATCATTAGGTAGGATGAAATGAGATGAAAAAAAGGTTCTCAATGAGAAAAGTAGTTAAATAAAAAACTAAGTGTGTTTTCTAATTAATTATGTAGGCATGGGATCATATCTAGATGTTGGATTAGGTTCTTTAGATCTTTGCAAAGATCCACTGTGGGATGATTGATAATGGTTGGATGTACATAAAATAAGTTAGCCTTGGTGAAATGATGAACTTTTAGTATGTGCCATGAGATTTGGTGATGATCATTTCCCTCATTAAGAGATGGGATCTAGCCATGAACACTTTTATCTTACTAATATTAAATATGAGCATCTTACTAGAGGATGTACATAGGATCACATAGTTATTAATTTAGGGGGAATTGATATATCACATAAAGAGGGAGGAGAGAGATGAGTATATAGAGTTCTTATATGGTGAGGATCAAACCTTCACTAGGTGGCTTGTTGGAGGCTTTAGCTACGAGCAATTGTATTAGAGGGTTAGAGATGATTAGAGGTTGTTGTTGTTGTTGTTGATGATGATGATGATGATGATGATGATGATGATGTTGGAAGCCTTGTGTTTTGACTTGAAAGATTCAAGTAGTGGGAGGTTTCTATATATATATATATATATTTCTAGGAGTTTTGGTGGATATGTTACTAGGTTAGATAGTTTTTGGGTGGGCACCAATTTTGTTAATATAGATATATAGGGAGTTATGGGGGTTTAGAGTGCACAACAAATATGGTATCAATGTGGTGTTTGTGATACATTACTAGGCCTATGAGCACATCTAGGTTTTGAGACTGACGAGTTTGCCATGGGATGGATATACCCAGATGGACTTTAGGGTGGGATTCATGAGGTGGAGGAGTGATTATACACTCATCAAATTTAGAGGAGGTGTGATGGACATTGAATGGTTTATAGGGGTACTAGAAGCCTTGGTGGTTGGATATGTGGTTTAAAGGCCATATGTTAGCTTCCCAAGGTGGGCCCACTATACTTGGCATATTTATCAATGCAGAGTTACAATTGGATTTTTGGGAGGAGAGAGGGTGAGACTGAGCTCATCCTTGTTGACATAGTTCATAGGTATTTTGGGTTGGTACAGGGTATTTTGGCTCTATTCTTGAGGTATAGGAAAGATGTTGATTTTTTGCTTCCCATGCCGTAGTTAGTGGATATAGTTCTTGATTATGAGGAGTTGCCTATTAGAGTAGATATCAATGATACTATTTTTGTTGATGGCTATAAATAATGGTATTAGGCCCTTTATGTAGGAAATTTTTTTGGATGGGATGATGGGGGCTAATAGGCTATGGATGTGGACCTAGTTGGTGGGGGTTCATAGGTATAGGTATAGGGGTAGCCAAAATAGATAGGTAGGAGTAGTATTAGCCACTACATAGGCACATATCATAGCTTTATAAGGGTATGTAGCCACATTACAAGGCTAGGTTTCTATGTTATAGGGTTAGGTTTCCACTATGATTGGAAAGAGGGACCAAGCTAGAACTTCACTAGGCTTGGTGACCTAGAAGAAAGACATTTTAAGATAGAGAGGAGGAGGAGCTACACCACCAACAAGACCACCAAGTAGCATCCCTATGACATGATACTTGGCTACAATTGAGTATTTACATTATTATGAGGAAATAGTTATGGCATAGTATCCATAGGAGCCGTAATGGGGTGAGTATAGAGCTAATTTGGTAGGTGTTACATGTGTAGTGACTCTAAATCAATGGGATACTTCAGTGGGTAGATAAGTAGGCAAATTAGGGAGGTAGGCACTAGATGACAATGGTACCATAGGGGTATATGATATTATATTAGATGATATGATATGTATATGATTTTAATACTGGTGTGTGAGCTGATGCAGTGAGATGTATATTTATTGAGAGAGAAATGCACATTATTTCATGTACTATTTTATTTTTATTAGACATGATGTATATGATATGATGATGATATATAGATCTAATTTTATGGTTCATGGTTTTGATATTTATGCTTATGGTTTATTCTTATGAGATGTATACTCACTAACTTAGGCATGTGATGATTATGGATGATGCTTTGTTTTATGCATGGTTATGGTGTTTATGATTATGGTTCCATATATGGTTATTACATTTTGATTTATCTATGTTTATAATGTTTTGATGATGTGACTTCTATATTTTTTAGTTATTTTGTTGATGATAACATATAAAAAAAGTTAGATAACCCAACTAGATGTGAGAAATTAAGTGAAAAGCATGAGACATATGTCTAAGTAAACATATGAACCAAGTATGAGAGGATGAGGAAAGAGGCATGATGATTTTTCATTGGTAAAGACTAAAAATAAATAAATTTAGATTAGCTTAAGGAATATAAACCCTTTGAATTCTTCACATGAGCATGCATTAGTTGATAAAAAGGTGTCTTGATCACACTATGTCAAGTAAGCTCAAAGTACTTTAATTTGTAGATGCTATAAAGGGGAGATAGGTGATAGGTGGTATGAAGGGTATTATAACCTATTGAGGATGGGTTTCCCCTTCTATAGGTGACCTAAGAAAAATAATATAAAATTCCATGTTTTAATGCAAGGTATAGACTAATCGATATGAGAAGTCTACTAAGGCTATATATGAAAGTTGATTGTAGCTTTCTTGGGATAGTTTATTTTGATTTTGATATAGGGTCTTTTGATTTCTTTTTTTTATAGGTTTGAAAATTTGATCGATGTGATAAGATTCAAATTATTTCTTTGACAAATTTGACTTATTCTTCTTTCAAGGGAGTGGTCCAAGTCTGGGCTTGTTCATTTTGGTAGATGTGTTTCATGAGAGTAGTCTATCTTTTTAAGAAATTTAGATTTTGGGTAGCTATCATTCAAGATAGTAGTTTAAATGCTAGATATATTTGACCCAAGTTATATTTAGGTATCCCAAATTATTTTTATGTTAGGTTTGACATGAACAAGTCTATTTAGGCTTAGAGGTTTACCTTTATGAGGTCAAATCCTAGAGCACAAGAGGTTAATGATAGGTGAAAGGGGTGGTTTTGAGGGACAATTACCATGAGATTCCATGTGATTAGGAACAAAATTTATCCCTGATAAACATTCTATGGGTAGAATCATGGTACCCATATTTAGGATTAGGATGGTTAATCACGTGGTTCTATGTTGTAATTGGTTGTCCTCAAAAAGGATGGAATGAAAATGTGATGAAGGTGAAAAAATATCATAAATAAAGGGATGATCTTAAGTTATACAAAAGGTGAGTTTGATCCCTAATTAAAAAAATAAAGGATGCATATGCAAATCATTGAGACGCTTAGGTTCTAGTTTGCCTTCAAAAGAGGATAAATGATAAGATCCTGATCCATACTTGTGGGTTATGATCTAGGGTCCAAGATAATTGAAAGAAAACTTACCTCACTTGATTTTCTCCATATTGGTCACATGTTGATTTTTTTTTGGATGAGGTCTTCAATGTTGAATTCTCATTCTTTTAAGTGTTTTTTACAGGCGTGCTTGACTCATTATTGATAGACATGGAGATGGTTAAGCACTGATAGGAAGTGATCATAAATTAGTTTAAGTCATGTTAAATGCTCTTGATTATAGTTGATTTTCAAAAATGATGTCTTTCAAGGATATGTGAAGAGAGGGAATTAGTAATTTGAGAGGTAGGAATACTCTACTTTGAAGATTAGAGAGAAAGGGGTGACACCCATAGAATTTTGAATGAGAGTATGATAGGCCCATAAAGTGAAAGGGATGTGCAAGTGCCAATCTTGAATAGAAGCATTGACCACTTTGGTTAACATTTTGTTGAGGGTTTTGTTAGAGGCTTTTGCTTGTATATTTTCTTGTGGATGATAAGGCAAGGAAAATCTTAAATTGATGCCAAATGCATCACAAAGACCTTAAACTTGTTTATTTTTGAAATACTTACCATATCGATGATGATCTTATATATAACACTAAAATGATAGATGATATGATGATTAATGAAGTTAAATATCTTGTCATCTTTGTTTGAGATGAGAGGAATAGCCTCCACCCACTTGGTTAAATAATCAATGATGATGATGATGGAGTGGTGTTGCTATAAAGAGTGAGGGTTAATTTCTCTAATGAGATCTAGTCCCCATTATGAGAAGGGCTAAAAATCCTTAGATATTTAGATCCCATGGGTTGGCATGTGATGTAAATTGGCATGTTTTTCAGATTTAACACACTTCTTCACATAATCATAGTAGTCTTGGTTGAGGGTGGGTCAATAGTATCTAAGGCAAAGGATATGTTTAACAATAGCTAGACCACTAAAATGCCCCCCATATATCCCATCATGTATTTCCTTGATATCATAGGAAGCTTCATGACTATGAAGGTAATGAAGAAGGAGGTCATTAAAACCCCATTTGTAACGGATTTCCCCTAGTATGGTATAATGAGATGTACTCTAAACAAATGCTCATTAGGCATTCCTAGAGAGGTTGGGAGGGATGATGTTGAAGTTGAGGTAGTTGAAGGTTTCCTTATACCAAGTCTTTGATGGAGATTAATCCACACTATAAATGGTAGGGAGTTCAGATTGGATATAAGAGGGTGTGATAAAATGATGAATAGTGACAAAGAGCTTAGAATCAATGTGTGTAGATGGGATCTGGGAAGAAAGGGAAGCCATTGTATCTACAAACTTATTAGTAGATTATGGAAAATATTAAATAAGGTAATGATTAAATGATGCTAAGAATACATCTACTAGTCATTTATACTATTTCAATACATCATTCTTACATTGTTAGGATCTATTATCCTTGTTAACCATAAGTTGGGAATCACCAAAGACATTGATCATCTAAACTCCCAAGGCTAGAGAGGTTTGGAGACCTATTACTAGAGTTTCATACTTAGCCATATTATTGGTAAAATCAAAATCAAGTTTGAAATAGAGAGGAAGAGGTTCACCATTGAGGGAAATGAGAATAAATCCAATACCCCCACCACACTAGCACTTCAAGCCATTGAAAAACATGGTCATTTGGTAGGTGATGTCCTCGTTAGAAAGAGTCACAATGGACTCATTTGGAAACACAAGATGAATTAGTTAGTTTTATAAAAAGGAGATTCAAATAATTAATCTGAAATGACTTTCCCTTTTAATTTACTTCTATTGGAGGAACTCAAGGTCAAAATTAGCTAAGAGCATGAGCCACTTGGCCATACACTAGTTTTAGTCTAGTTTAGAGTGCACGTACTTGAGTGGGTTGGTGTTGGTGATGACAAAGGTTTTGTAATTGAGAAGGTAATGACAAAGTTTGGAAGCCACAAAGACTAAGGTGAGGCAAATTTTCTTAGTATGGGTGTGTAATAAGTCTCATACTCTATAAGTGTTTGACTTATATAGTAGAGATATTTCTCTTTGTTTTGTTTATTATGGTGAGTGAGCATTGCCCTTAAGGAATGGTCAGTGATGGAGATATAAAAGTAAAATGGTTAGTCCTCTTTAGGAGGGATAAGAATGGGTGGAGAAATAAGGTACTCTTTGAGTGAATCAAAGGCTTGTTGACACTTCTTAGTCCACTTAAAAGATGTATCTTTCTTGAAAAGATGATGAAAGGTTTGACATCTATTTGATAACTAAGAGATGAAATGATAGGTGGATTGGAGATTTGCCTACAAGCTATTGATTTGATTAAGGTGGGTTAAAGGTTTCATGTCAATGATTTCTCTGAATTTGGTAGGGTCTACTTTGTTCCTCGAAGAGAGATGATAAATCCAAGAAGCTTTCCAGATAGGACCCCAAAAAAACATTTTTTAGGGCTGAGTCAAACATGGAAATGGATTACGTACTTAAAGATAATTTTAAGAAATTTTAGATGATCTTTGGGATATTTAGATTTCCTAAGGAGATCATCTATATAGTCTTCTATAATTTTGTGGATGAGATCATGGAAGATGTAGGTCATCGTATGCTAGTAGGTTGCCCTAGCATTATTCAAACCAAATGGCATGACCTTCTAGTAGAAGTTTCCCCATGGGATGATGATGGAAGTATTATGATGATCCTTAGGGGAAATCAAGATATGATTATATCTTGAAAAAATGTCCATGAGAGATAACATCTTGTGGCTGGCTATAAGATCAACAAATTGGTCGATGCTAGGCATAGGGAAGTCATCCTTTAGACAAGTAAGATTGAGGTCATGAAAGCTAATACAGATGCAAAGTCCCCTTATGGGTTTGGTAATGGGGATGATATTGGAAACTTATTGTGGATAGTCAATGTTTTGGATGAAATTGATAGATAAGAGGTGTTGAATCTCTTCTTCAACTAGAAAGGTGATGTATGGGTGTATCTTGTGAAGCTTTTGCCTAATACAATTAGCATCAAGATGGATGATAATGTTATGGAGGGATATGGAAGGGTTGATTCCTAGAATATCCTAGTAGGACCAAGCAAATTCTATGTTTTGGTCACAAAGGAAGGAAGGGTAATCTTATTGTTCTAAGGAATCTAAATATTGACCAATCTTTATAATGTGAGGGTTATCCAAAGTACCCAAGTTAACATTGATAATGGATTTGTTTAACATGGTTTGGTTTTAAAGAGGAAGGTATTTATGGATAGAATAATCCTTCATGCCAAGATAGCTGATAATGGAATCATCATCCTAACATGGATGGTGTGGATGGTAGGAAAATCATTTTCTACCATTTCAAGATGAATCAAAAGAAAGGTTTTAGTTCAGTCATCCTTTTGATAGGTTAGAGGATCCAAACTAATGGTATTTACTAAAAAAATATAGGAGGGATGGTTTCAAAATCCTCATACTTCAAAGGAGGTTGGATTGGTGAGGATGGAACATCCTCATCCATAATGGCAATGGATTTGGGTGAATTAGTGGGTTCTTTTGGTGGGATGATCTCGAGGCCAAATAGCTCATGAGGATTTTGGGTTTTGTTTGAAGGTAACTCATGGGGTCCATTTTTATAATGGATTAGGCCAAATCCCTTCCATTCAAACTAGTGAAGGTATAATTTAGCAAATTCTAGTTGCCTAAAAATGAAAAATTAGAGGTAAATGGTCAGATAGAAGAGGCAGTGGAGGGAACAAGAATTGGATGATCAAGTCCCCCATAGATGAAGTCGGTTTGGTGGTTATAAAGCCCCTAAGGAATGATGGTTTTGATATTAAGATATTTACTAGGATAATGAACTAGGTTCCCATACTTTTGAGGAGTAGGTAAGGCATCCAAGGCTAAAAGAGGTATTCTCCCAATGAAAGACATTGGAACATGGGTACCAAGGGGTCCTCTATGGGGATATGAGAAGAAGGGATAGATGAGCTAGTTAAATATTCATTAATGGTAGGAGTGGAGTTATTTATAGTTGGTAGTGAGGTAGATGAGTGAGGAAGAAGAACATTAGTAGGTTGATATGTCATGTTACAAGATGCAAAAGGACTAGGCTCAACTTGTATGGTGATGACCTGACCCTCATGTTTAAACTTGACACATTCATGCAAGGTGGATGGGACATAACTCATGGATCAGATCCAAGGAAATAAAAATAAGATGTATTATAATTTGCCTTTTATGATGTATAAGAGATTTGGAAGCATTCAAGGTCTCAAGCAGATATGGAGGATAGCTATTATTAAGGTTGTGGCCATATTATCATTAAAGTAATAAAGAAATTATATGGTTTTTAACATGATATTCTTTGGTAGATGGAGTTGGTCATAATCATGTGAAGAGATAATATTAATACTAGCTCCCCAATCAATCATCACCCTTTTGATGTGGGTTTAATTGATGTATGTAGTGATGAAGAGAGGAATATCAAGATCTTCAAGATGAATAAAAGGTATTTCCAAATCCTTCAATGTGACAAGAGTGGAAATTCAAAGAGCTTTGATAAAGGTTGAAAGAGTTTAAGAGTCTTTGGGTTGGACCTCTTTATATTGTAGGGCCTCTATCAATGCTAGGTGGTGATGGGGTGAGGTATTAATCAGTTTGTATAAACTCATCTTCACCACTATCTGGTGAAGTTATTTTAGACCTAATCTCTAGATAGATTTAAAAGGGTTGGAGGGAGAGGCACCTATTTATTCTTGGATTTACAACATTTAGGAGATGCTTAACTCTCCTCATTCAAGAGATAAAATGGAATCATCTCTCTTGTTGTGGGTGATAATTTCATTGAGATGAATCTCTAGATTAGGGGCTAGCTCCCCTTGATGCACTTTTAAACTCTCTCCAATTTATCAATTGTGTATGAAAAGGGTTAAGGAAAATAACTAAGAAAATAAAATGGTGATGCACCAATAAATAATGTCATCCCAATTGACTTTAACCACTACTTAAAGACAAACAAGGTGTTTTTCACATACGACACATAACTCAAGATTTATTATTGCATCAATGCTTCATATTATAGATTAAATAATTCATATTATTCTTAGAAAGGGTGCACATAATTCCAAATAGAGATACAATCACAAACTACTTCTATGATATCTCAATACTTAAGAAATAATACTAGCAAAGACCAAAAACAATCTCTTTTCTACAAATTGGTAGAACATCAAGAGTACAATCTAGAAAAGGGAAATATTTCACTAGACTAGACCAACAAGATTCAAGTCATTACTCAATGTTACAACATGTGAGTGACAACAACACATATATTTCTTTAAGAATTCTTTGAGTATAACTCTAGCTAGAGTTTTCCCAATAAACAACAAAGGCTATGAAATGAGCCAAGAGAATACATATATATAGCCTTGGGAGGTATAGAAATCAAATGAATTCCAAGGGTTACTTAAACATATGTCATCTTGAAATAATCAGTTACATTTGCATGGGAGAGAAGTGGGTGAACTATTCCATGTCACTGAATGGATCAGTTACAATGAGTTACAACTAAACCAAAAGAATTAGTTACATTTGTTATAACTAAAACAAAGCCTTAGTTACATTTTTCCATTTTTTATCTCTTATCTTCACCTTTAGGTTCCCACCAAGCCTTTTATTTTAAACTCCAACATCTAGTTTATATAGTCTAAAATTGATGTTTTGCAAGTTGCCACTCCTTTAGACATTTTCTTCAGACTTTTTGTATTAGCCCTTTTGTTTCCTTTGTATGTGATAAGTTTTCCAAAAGAATTCATTCCTTCATTATTTATATTTGGCCATTCAAAATGTTCCTTTAAGTTTATTTAAGTTGACCTTTGGATTTTGGAAATGACCTTTCAAAAGGAAAAAAAATACTTTAGATTTTTGAAATGGTCCACCTTCCCACATAAACAATCTTTCAAACTTTTTTAAAACGTCCCTTCAAGAAAGTTGAAATGCCCTTCAAAATATCTAAAAATTACCTTTCAGCCTTTGGAAATGATCTTGGAAAAACTCAAATTCCCTTCAAAAAAGTTACAAGTGATCCTTTAGCTTGAAAGGTCCTTCAAAAAAGTTGAAAATGTCCTTCAGAAAAGTTGTATGGACAATTTTCCTGACAAAAGATACACTTCAGAAAATGAAACATATCCTTTAGAAAAGTTGAAATATACCCTTCAGAAAAGTTGAAATATATCCTTTGAAAATTTTGAAAGTGTCCTTTTCAGCTTGAAAGATATCTATTAGAAAATTTGCAAAGTACCTTTGAAAAAATTATGTGGATAATTTGTCCAAAAGAATTTGGCACTTTGTTTTCAGGAGATTTGTCTCAATTTTTTTTTTTGAAATACTTGGTTGAATGAAAAGTTCAAAAGAAATACACTTAAGTAAAAAGCTTTAGATAAAAGTCTGAAAGAATTTGGCAAAGGCTTAGAATAAAAACTTGAAATAATTCAATAAAGGCTTAGAAAAGACCAAAAATGAACCTATTGAAAGGAATAGACTTGTACATTTACTGTGGGCTTTGTCAAAGAACACTTCTTCCCAATTAAAGCTAAGTATTAGACCTGGCCAAAGATATAAACTTAGATGTCTTTTTTCAAATAGGGGTACCTAGTTTTGGCCTGAAGGGCCAAAATTTGGTCAACAAATTGGTGACTCATAGGGGTAGTATGCTTGCTATACTAACCAGACTAGTAGCCTTATCGAACTCAAGGCCAATGGAGTCAATGGATTCTTGAAGATGACTAACAAGGATTATGCCAAAATAAAACATAAGGAAACACACCACACAACAATAAAAATACCAAATAAATACAACACACAATAAGACAAGGACAAACTCACACATGTGTATAAGCACTTAGGGAACACAAGGAAAATAGGAAAATATGTACAAAAAAAAGGAAACCTTAGTAACAATGCTTTAGATATATCCCATTGACTGGGATATGCAGCTCCTCTCCATCCAACTTTGAGAGTTGGAAAGGATTGTGTTATTTGTACTATATGATCACATATGGGCCACTCCATAAAACATCAAACTTTGTGTGCCTTCCAATTTTGGCCCTATCTTCATCCCATTTTAGGATAATTTCTCCTTCTCTAAAACTCCTTGGCATGGATTTTTTGTCAAGATACTTATTTATTTGTTATTGGAGAGTGGTCATGGTGTGCATATCTTGATCTCTTGTCTCTTCAAACTCCATCAACTCACATAATCTGACTTATATGCTCTCATTATTCATCAATTATAACTGATATGTGAGGTCTAAATTTTGTAACTCAAGTGAGATAAGAAGTCTGACTTCCCTTCCATAGACAAGTGTATATGGTGAATTCTTGATTGCTCTCTTTGGGGTGATCTTATTAGCCCAAAGATCTATCTTCAACTTGGTATTCCAATTCCTTTGATTCTCCTCCATTGTCCTCTTTATGATCCTAATTAATTTCTTGTTTGTGGACTCATCTAGTCCATTCCCCTAGGGATACTAGTTAGAGGAGGCTCTAAGATAGATGTCATGTTTCAAAGCCCATTCACTCGTCCTTGTTCCTAAGAAGGATAATATATTATCTAAAATAATTTTTGAAGGAGATACAAACATGGTTAATATACCTTTAAATATGTTCATGACTAAGTTTTCATTTGACTCCTTAAGAACTATAACCTCTACCCATCTTTTAAAATAATCAGTGGCTTTCAACACCCACTTGTGACCAACACTATAAGGAGGATTGATTAGACCTATGAAATCCAAACCCCATTGCATGAAGGGTTTCTAAACCTAAATTAGATGAAGAGGAAAGGCATCTAGATTTTTTTACCCATCAAAAAGATCACATTTTTTGCATTTCCTTACCCAAGTGTGAGTGTCCTTAAGCAAGCTAGGCCATAAGTATCTAGCTGTCATAATATTAACAACCATGGTTCTTGGAGTAAAGTGACCACAGCTAGTCCATCATGAAACTCATACAACACTTTGTCAATCTAATCCAAATCAATACATCTCAATAACACACTTGATAATTCCTTTCTAAATATCACTCCATCAGTAAGTATATATGTAATAGATTACAACCTATAATATCTTTTTCTATCTCTATCGAGGCCTTGTGGACACTCACCAGTTTGAAGGAAGTGAATCATGTCTTGTGTGTAAATCTTCATGGTTGAAGATATAGACATTTTAGTTTCATCATGGAGTGTCAAAACAACCTATGTTTTCTCTTTTAAGTCTGAATCATGATGCTCACATAGTCCTTTTCTCTTCACTAGCTTGGTTGTTTTGATTTCCACATCATACTCCATCACTTTGGTGATCCAACCTACCCTTTTCTAATTCAAATATCTACTCAATATAAAGTATTTGACACTAGGATGAGGCACAAAAATGTGAATCTTATTATTATACAACATATGCATAAATTTATTTAAACTCCTTATGAATAAAAGCCCTTATTTCTCAACATATGTGTACCTTATCTCATAGCCTTCCAAACCTTGACTAAAGAAGGCAATAGGCTATTCAAAATTTTCATCATTATCTTGAGTAATCATTGTAGAGATTACCTATTCATTCCTAAAAGTGTACAAATTGAATTCCTTAGAGAAGTTTTGACTTAAAAGAGTATGAGCTTGGGCTTTGGTTTGTTTGATCTCCACAAAACTTTCTTTCCTCCTTCCTGTCTAAGTGAATATCTCATCCTTCCTTAACATGGAAGTAAAGCTTGATTAGGTTAGAAAAATTAGGAATAAACCTCCTAATGAAATTTATCTTTCCAAATAAACCTTGCAAACCTTTCTTATGCTTAGGCAAAGATAATGCCAAAAAGGCACTTACCCTTTTAGGATCGATACATAGACCTTTCTTAGAAAGAATGTGGCCAAAGAGTTTGCCTTTATGAATAGAAAACACACACTTATTTGGGTTTAGAGAGATCCCAAACTCTTTAGACCTCTCAAAAAAAATTATTAGGTGATTCAAATGATCTTTTGTTTCCTTGGAAAAAATTGTCACACCATCAAGATATATCAGTACAATGTCATTGATTAATCCTTGAAAAGCCTTATACATTACACATTAAAAAGTAGCTCCAAAATTTTACAATCCAAATTGCATCTTCCTATAGGTGTATGTGCCCCATTTGGTGGTGAATGTTGTTTTGTATTGGTCACTTTATTTCACCAAAAATCTGATTTTACCCATAATAACCATCTAGGAGGGAAAACCTCTCCCTACCTATCACCACTTATAGAATTTTCTTGATGGAAGGGAGGGGATAATGATCTCCCAAAGAAACTATATTCAAGTCCATAAATTCCACACACAACTTGATATTCCCATTCTTATTTCTAATAGGGACTAAGTTGGCTAGCCAAGAAGAATGCTTGATGGGAAAGGTGATTTTTGACTCAATCAGTATGGTGAGTTATTTCCTCATGAGAGGCTCAATCTTGGGATTGATTGGCATTTGTCTCTACTTGATGGGTTTGTTATTTTCATCTAAATCTATGGTTTTTTTTATCTAAGATTGCATTAAAAACCTTCAAATCACTATTCTCCCTTGCAAAAATATCACTAAACTCCTTACGCAGTTCAATGAAATAATTCCTCTCTTGACTAGTGCATACCTTCCCAAGTGAAATTAGTTTATATTTAAATATTTAAACCCTTTAATTATTATATTTTTTAGTGGACATACCTAACTTTTCCTTCTTGAGTTGGTCATCCTCATTGAAAATACTCTCAAGAGTCACTAAGCCTTTAGGAAGCCTTTTGGACTTCAATTGGATAATATATCCTCCATATTGTTGTTATATTTTAGACTGATTTTTTTTAGAAAACTTAGCCTCTTCTTGTAGAAAAAATGCTATTTTTTTGTTACTATCAAAGACCTGCCAATTGGTGACATTATCTGGTATGGATGGTCTCACAATCACCTTTAGATGGGGCTAGTTTTTGTCTTCCTTTATGCCCTTTAGAACATCAAATTGAGCACCAATAGATACCAACCTATCAACATGCTTATTA
This sequence comes from Torreya grandis, assembly GCA_037957365.1. Lineage (NCBI taxonomy): Eukaryota > Viridiplantae > Streptophyta > Pinopsida > Cupressales > Taxaceae > Torreya > Torreya grandis. The sequence continues at coordinate 2,642,871 of JARHVA010000467.1, forward strand.
TCTTCATTTGGAATATATCTGATGTTAAAATCCATGAAATATTCTATAAGGTCTAAAACTTTTTGCTTATAGGATTTGAGAAAGGAGATCTTGGTCAAATTCTACCCTCTAATGTGATTCACAACAAGCTTGCTATCACCAAACACTTACAATTCCTTGACACCTCATTTACTTGCCCATTCCAAGCCATGGATAAGGGCCTCATGCTCTACCAAATTATAAGTGCATAAGAATTAAAATATGAAGGCTGAAAAATACCTTTCCTTTGAAGGTTAAACTAGCATATCTCCACCACCTACCCCCATCTTACTTCTAGACCCATCAAAGAAGAACTACCACAAGCCATTCACATCCTCACTTAGCTTCATCAAATTAGGCATGAAATATCCCTTCTCATGTATATAATATAATCTAAGACCAAATTATTAAATAAACATGTAAGGATCATGCTCATAGTTGTCATCTCCCTACCCATCTAGGAATAAATTAGAAACTCCCTCGAGGGAAGATGATGGAGATTGGTCAACGTGAATCTTCTCTTCATCAATGATGGCATAGTTAACATTTTCCACCTTAGCTAAATATGGTTCCAAGTGATTTATAATAATATTTTCTGACTCAATCTTCACCATAGTGACATATTTTATTCTAAAAACCATGTAAGACTAATTGGCTGCCAATTATCCACCTATCTTGGATGTAAAGTCCCTTGACAAGAAAAGAGTAAGATAGGGAGGTAAATTTTATACTACCACATCATGGGGAATTAAAAAATTAGGACAAGCATGAAGGGTCAAATTCAAACCTTTCACTATCCCCAAGGTCTTGGTTGGTGATCCATCTAATTACAAAACTCCTTTAGTCATTGGCTCATACTTGAGCCCTAGCTTATTTGCTATACATTTGGCTATAATTGATGTGGTCACTCCACTATCTATGATGAAATTATGAACCATGAAATCACCAATAATTATAGATAAGTTGAAAATGGGGAGTCTTCTTATCTTTCTTCACTTCACCATCTATGGATTGAGTTCCATTGACCAAAACCACATTGGCATTTCTAGATGGGCCAACCTGCTTGCCCAATCCATGCAATTTTTTTTGAAGTATTTATTTCTACCTTGGTAATGTTAGACAATCCCACAATGAAATATTCATATGAATATTCTTCATCTGGTCCACCATATTAATGGAAGGATTAGTCACCTTGGGGTTCTCTTTATGAACATTGACACTCTGTGATGTGGCATGTGTAGGTAGAGTTGTAGCAACTGGCTTGAAATATGGAATCCTTTGATTTTATTGAAATTTAGGGGCTATGTTAAACCCATTTACCATAAGAGATGATCTAAGAGTCATAATAGGTCCTTGATTATCTACTTGAGCTTCATTGACAACCCTCTTTTTAGACCTAATATTAGAGGCAACACTAATATTTTAATTGTTTCTATTCCCCATGTAATTAATGGCAAAAAACTCACCCTCAAAATGATTCATGATATTTTAATTAGATTGAACTTATCTACTTTCAATTCCAAATTTCATTAGCATCTCAAAATTTGAAAATTGAGATGTTTAATCAACTTGTGTAGTCATGCCTTGATTTTGCATCTCATTGGCATAAGCAACTTGTTCTTGACCATATTCAAAAGGTGGATAATTGAGTTATTATTGGAAAAAATTGTTTTGAGTGGGGAAAATGGCCGTAGAAGATGAGGGAGCACTAGGACTATAGCTTTGATAAGGCTTGGCATGGGTAATTTGGCCTTGTCCTTGATTATTGCCTTTAAAAGAAGGTCTATTTGTTTGTACAAATTGATTATAGGATTGATATGACCTATAACCTTGAGATTGTTGCCTTTTGAGAGAAACTAGTTCATTAGTAACACTTTGGAGCAAAATTTTGACTCTGTGCATTTCATTGGTAGGGGAAATGGTAGATTTTTCTTGACCAAGAAAAGGAGCTAAAGTGGGCAATGCACTTTGACTAGGAGAATGAAAATTAGGGAATAGTGGAATTGGAGGTCTAAGAGATATCTTTCCCACTTATATAAGACAATTCTCAACATTTATGGATATTTCATAGGCATCAAGTAATGTGTTTCCACCCATGAATTGAATCATCAAGGTAATGTCACTATTCAACACTTTCAAGTAGTATAAAAATACATAGTCTATAGTTGGCCTCACAAGAATTGGGATTCTATCCCAAGTTTTTTAGAACCTAGTATTAAAATCTTGCATGAATTCATGTGGTGCCCTCTTTATTGTGTTCAATTTCTTATTTATAGATAGGTGATCACTCTTTTCCCCAAACTTATCAGTCAATAGGGTCCCGAACTCTTCCCATGAGCCAATAGAATTTATAGGTAGGGTCCCATACCAATCTAAGATTTTTCCTTTGAAGGACAAGGCCAACAACCTAATACATACATTTTCTTGGGTAATATTATGGATATTAAAAAAGTTTTCTATATTTTGAATGTGCTCAATGGTAGTAATTAGACCATATTCACTAAAATATGGGACAATTTTGATGGTTGATCCTAGAATTTGATCATATTGGGCAAGATGTAAGGGAGATGCCCTAGTGAAAGGTACAAAAGGTTGTCTTCTATCCATTTTGGAATGATCACTATGGGTGTTTGGAATGGAATGTAACACAAACTTAAAAGCTTTAAACACAAAATATCTTTTATAAGGATGAGTGCTTACAAATATCTACTTTTTGATGGAATATGGAGGTAATTCCACAAACTCAAAGGGTACACCTTTAGAAACAGACTTAATGGTCACCTTTGGAATGGAAAATAGGAATTGATCATTAGCCAAAGACTTTAATTCTTAAATATATTCACCAAGTACTAAATTTAGATGTTTCTTTCTCTTAAAAAATGCCAAGATCAAAACTAATCTTAAGCAATCTTCTAGGACTTAAAGGTCCCACTAGGCATGCCAAAAATTGTTGATGCTTGGATTTGTACCCTTGAGGATATGCTTATCTCTCCTTATCCAAGAAGCAAAATGGAATCATCTCTATTGTTGTGGGTGACAATTTCATTGAGATGAATCTCTAGATTAGGGCCTAGCTCCCCTTGATAAACCTTTAAATCTATCTCTAATATATCAATTATGTATGAAAAGGGTTAAGGAAAACAACTAAGAAAATAAAATGGTGATGCACCAATGAATAATGTCCTCCCAATTGAATTCCACCACTACTTAAAGACAAATAAGGTGTTTCTCACATAAGTCTCACAACTCAATATTTATTACTCCGTCAATGCTTCATATGATAGATTCAATAAGTTACATGATTCTCAAAAAGGGTGTGAATGATTCCAAAGAGAGATACAATCACAAACCACTTCTATGATATCTCAACACTTAAGAAATAATACTAGTAAAGACCTACAGCAATCTCCTTTTTTAAAATTGGTAGACCATCAAAAGTATAAGCCAGAAAAGGGAAATATTTCATTAGACTAGACCAATAAGATTCAAGTCATTACTCAATGTTACATCATGTGAGTGAAAATGACACTTGTATATTTCTTCAAGATTTCTTTTCTGGCTAGATTTTTTCCAATAACCACCAGAGGTTGTGAAATGAGCCACGAGAATGCATATATATAGCCTTGAGAGGTAGAGAAATCAAAGGAAGTTCAAGCATCACTTGGACATGTGTCATCTTGAAAGAATCAATTAAATTTGCATGGGAGAGAAGTGGGTGAGCTATGCCATGTCATCAAACATATTAGTTACAAATGAACCAAAAGTATTAGTTACATTTTTCATAACTAAACCAAAGCCTTAGTTACATTTTTCCATTTTTCATCTCTTATCTTTGCCTTCAGGTTCCTTTTGAGACTTTTATTTTAAACTCTAATGACTAGTTTCTGTAGTCTAAAATTTATGTTTTGTGGGCCGTCACTCCTTTGATCATTTTCTTCAGACTTTTTGTCTCGGCCCTTTTGATTCCTTTATATTAGACAAGTTTTCTAAAATAATTCATTTGTTTAAACTTTCTATTTGGACCTTCAAATTTTTCCTTCATGTTTCTTTAAGTGGACCTTCATCTTTTGGAAATGACCTTTCGAAAGGAAAAACACACCCTTTAGATTTTTTTAAATGGTCCACCTTCCCATGGAAACAATCTTTTAGACTTTTTGAAAACATCCCTTTAGGAAATTTGAAATGCCCTTTGAACTTTCTAAAAAGTAATTTTTGGCCTTTGGAAATGACTTTAAAAAAAAATTGAATTCCCTTTGAAAAATTTACAAGTGATCCTTTAGCTTGAAAAGGTCCTTCATAAAATTTGAATGTGTCCTTCGAAAAAGTTGTTTGGACAATTTTCCTAACAAAAGATACCCTTTAGAAAAATGAAACATACCCTTAAAAAAAATCTGAAATATACCCTTTAGAAGATTTGAAATATACCCTTCAAAAAAATTTAAATATACCCTTTGGAAAAGTTTAAAGTGTCCTTTTTAGCTTGAAATATATCTTTCAAAAAATGTGTAAAGTACCTTCAAAAAAATTATGCAAATAATTTGTCCAAAAGAATTCAGCACTTTATCTTTTGGAGATTTGTCTCAGACAAATTGTCTAAAAGAATTTTTTACTTGGCCAAATGAAAATTTTGAAATAAATACACTTATGGAAAATTCTTCAGACAAAAATTTTGAAAGAATTTGAGAAAGGCTTAACAAAGACCAAAAATGAACTTTCTGAAAGGAATAGGCTTGTACATTTATTGCAGGATTTATCAAAGAACACTTATTTTAAGAAAAGCTAAGTATTGGACCTAGCCAAAGATATAGAATTAGATTTAAAAAATTTAAATAAGGGTGCCCAAGTTTGGTTTGAAGGGTCAAAATTTAGTCAACAATACCCAAAATAGATATTTTGGGTTTTGGTGAAGGTGAAGGTGAAGCTGTTTGAGTTTGGATGAAAGGTTGAGGGGTAGAGTTATATGTCCATGAAATGGATACTTTGGCCTTTCCTTTATCCTATTATTGGGTTCAAAATCATGTAAACATATAGATAGTGTGGATGAGGGTAAGTGTTGGGCTAGAAGGCTACTATGGTTCCTCCTAACTCTTGGGTGAGAGTGTGGGAGTGGGTAAGTGTTGGATAGGTTCATTTGGTTGTTAGGTTGATAATGGGATTAAGAGAGGTTCATCTAATAATAGATCATCCTCATTCCATAATTTATGGACAAGTTCTTGGAGAGCTTTGTAATTCTCTATGTCATGTCCAAGTGTCCTAAGGTATGAGTAGATAAAACTATCATTGAACCACAATGGTTTAGGACATGAAGGGTCAAAGGGTTTTATAGGTGGTAGGATTAAGGAATAAGTTTGTAACAAGATTTATAAAATAGTTTAATAAGATTTGAGCAAAGGTGTTGGGGGTGATGGGGTTTTGGTTTTTGGGGATGGGAGCCTTTTTGGAAGTAGACTTCACCACGGGGGTTGTGAGTGGTAGAATGGTTTTGGTAGGTGTGTTTTGTTGGGGTTGTTTGGTGTTGGGTGGTTTTTGGGTGAAAGGTTTAAAGGTGAAATATTAGGAGGTGGATGATTGAGATGATGAAGGTTTGGAGATAGGTGGGTAGGTGGAGGTAGATAGTTTGTCTAAAAATGATGGGGAGTTTAATGTTTTAGATTGGGTAGGTAAAGGTAGGATAAAAGGAGGAAGTTTATTTTGGGTAGTTTTGGGAAGGTTGGTTTTTTTAATATAATTATGGGGTCCTAAGATAGAAGGTAAGATGGAAGGGGGTGGTATGGTTCTAGTTCTAGGTGGGAGTTTGGGTGATTTCACCTTCTTGGTTGGTTTAATTAAGGTTTTATTTGGTGGATTAGATGGGGTTAAGTCCAACTTCAAAGATGGGTGGGTAAGGATAGAAGTAAGAAGTATCCCTAGGTTCTTGATAGGTTTGATTAGAGAGGTGTAAGGTATTTTGATAATTTTAAACAGAGATGGTTTGGATGGTTCTTCCATGGTTTTGGAGGGAGAGGCATTTCATGAAGGGATTAAGGTGATGATAAGATTAATGGTGGATGAGAGTGAGGTTAAATTTTCATGCTTATTTTGATAAGGGAGCCCAAAATGGTGCTAAAAGGTGGCTCAATCCAAATCAGGTTGAGAAGAGAATTCTATGCTTTGGACTAGCCTAGAGTAGGGTTTATAAATTGCTTTTATTCCTTGGGCATTAGATTCAAAGATAGGCCCATAGGTTGAGTTGATGGAATGGTATATTAACCCTTGTCCTTGATGAAAGGTTCCAATATTTGGGAAGATCTTTCCTCCATGGACAAAGTAGGTAATGTGGTATCTCCCTGTGGAATGGTTTCCAAAGAGAGAGTGGGTGATTCCATGATGGGGGAGGAATGTGTGATTTCAATGGTTGCCTCTTTTGTCATTTATATCAAATTAAAGGTGGGTAAGTCTGTTACTTCATCAAGTGGAGGAGTGGAGGTGGTTATTTCCTTTGTTTGGGTATCCAAAGGAATGGAGGGTGATTTCACCACTTTAATGAGTGAAGTGGAGGAGGAGGTAGTTGAGGTAATGGTTTCCTCAATGATAATTTAACTAGTACTTACATTAATTATACAGACCTCATGAGCATGAGATGATTCTAGTTTGTTTCATCATAGTTGGTAGAAGGGGCATAGTTGGGAAAAGGTTGTCACAAGATGTTGAGTGACTAATCTAGGGGTGTGTTGGGATTGTCTAATTCAAGTTATCCTTTATCAATCAAGTTTTGTAAAAGGATTTTGAAGGTGTTACACCTACTAACATCATGTCCAATGACACAACGAAAAGCACATAAATCATTCTCATTGTACCAACTGAGCATAGGGTGAGAAGCATACAATTGTTGAGGAGGTTTAATGGGGGAAGTTTTATGATGTTGGCTTTGAGTAAATTTTCTAAAACCAAATCATATGACTCCCCTAGTGGAGTGTATTGTTTTTTGGTAACCTAGTTTTTATTTTGGGTTTGTTGGTTGGAGGAGTTAGAGGGGTTAGTTTGGTTGGGTTGGTTGACAACTGAGGTAGATTAATTTTAAGGACAATCATGTTCATAGATACATTTGGTTTGGTATTAGGGTATTTATATTTATTGGTGTTTTTGGATAGGGAAGGGTCAATTTATTTGAAGCTAGAGTTTTTATTTCTTAGTTTCAACTTCCCCTCATCAATGGCTCTGATTTCTAGTTTGCATGACATGGTGAAAGCCTCATCAAAGGTTCTGAAGGTTTAAACCTATAGAGTATGGTAAATATGTTTGGCACAAGCCTGAGAGAAAATTTCAATCAACTTGGGTTGGGGAAAAGAGAAAGAGAGATGGTTGATAAGGCCTCTCCATCATGCTATGAAATTGGCAATTGATTCATCATTAAATTTCTTGATGGAGTAGAGGTCGATGATAGAGACATTCTTAGATATATTGAATGAGAAGTGGTCTAAAAAGGTTTGGTCAAGTTGGGAAAAGGAAAAGATGGATTTTCTAATGAGATGACTATACCAATCCAATGCTTTTCTAGATAAATACATAGGGAGGGTGCGAAGGAGAAGAGCATCATCATAGGAAATCAAGTATCAAGAATGCCAAAATGATCTTAGGTGTTGTTAGGGGTCCTCCTTGATTTAGAATTTAGAAAATTTATGGAGTTACCATTACAGAGGGTAAGTTTGGATGGGGATGGATAGGTGGATAGGTTCATTATAGATTTGTTCATAAGATAAGAGGTTGTGAGCCCCAGAGATAGATGACTCTAGGTTGGTCATTTTGTCCATCAACATTTTGACCAAATCTATTTGGGTTTGGGGAGCTCCATGATTGTATGGTAAGTTTTGCTAAGGTTGCGTAGATGTAATATATGAATAACTGATATAAGGTTGAGAGGATGCCACATATTTGTATTTGGTCATTGAGGGTTAGGATGATGACACATAAGGGTTAATGGGTACAAAAGGTTAGGTGGAAGATGGGGTTATGTATCATTGTAGATTAGGAACATAGCATGGGTAGGGTGTCATGGGTATTTGTTGAGGGATTGATGAGGGTTATTTTGGAGGTATGATTGGATTGGTATATTAAGAAATTGATATGGATTATGTTGGAGGTATGGATGGGTTAATTGGTTGGGGGTGAGTGGTGAGTCTAGCACTAATAGGTGTAAGGGTAGAAGGTATAAAAAGCATCACACTTTGAAGTGGGGTGGATATTGGTGGGTTGGTAGTGATAATGGGAATGGTGGAAATATTGGTAGAAGTATCCCCATAGTGGATGGGGTTTACGTAACTAAAGGTAAAGTTTCCACTATGTTAGAGGAGTTATTGGTTGGTGTAGGTGGTGTTTGGTTATTGGTTAGATGGTTTGATTGAGGTTGGGTAGAGGTAGTAGGTGGATTATTGGTAGAGGAAGATGCTTGAGTGATCATAGGCTAGGTAGAGGTAGTGTGACCCCTAAGATGAGTATGTATCCCATAATTTCGATCACTAGAGGAACTAAAGTAGCATGCGTATGGTGATAAAAGGTCTTGAGGTAATGTTAGAGGGCCATAGGGTTGTTTTCAAGAAATGTGGTGAATTATGCTTATGCATCACCTTGGGAAACTATCTAAGACATGGTAGTGGGGTAAAAGGATGGGGATAACCCTCAACATCCAAGGTATACTCCATGGAGGATGAAGAAGAGGAAGGTGCCTCTTAGTTGGTTTGGTTTATCAACTATTATCTGGTAAAAATAATATGAGAAATAGGAATAAATAAAGGAAATCTCACAACTCAAAAACAAAGCAAAAAAAAAAACATCTCAAAGAAATCAAAACATACACTAGATTACATTTAAAATATTAGGGTACCTTTTATTTCACTTTTGGCTTATGCCTTAGTTGGAAAGTGTGAAGAACTTGGCTTGTATAACATGTACTAAAAAATAATTCTATGGTTGGTTTCATGTGTTCAATGCTCTCACAATAATCTATGTTGTAAATCAATATGTGGCTTGGTATTGGGGCCTACCCCCTCTCCTCACACATCATAGTGATAAGGGTGTCAGATGATTAGCCAGTATATACTGATTTATAGAGTTTAGACTCAACTAGAGAGTTGAGTTTTAGTTTCTCTTCTTGGTAATGACCTCCAAGTAAGATAACCAAAGGGTGAAGGTGATCCATTAGGAGATGAAACCCTAGTCAGACCTTATGTCAATTATTTTGATGTTTAATTGATTTAATTGGTTTGGTATAGTGTGTGATAAATAAGTAAAACTATGATTGATTACTTTTCTTTTAATTTAACTAAATGAGCTAAACATGCAAGAAATCAATGTATGCAAGGTTTGTTTTATACCCAAAATAAATTTTGATTTTTTTATATGAGCATAGAATAAGGAATAAAAGGGTACGTAGATGCTACTAGGTCCCATCAGGTGTGCTAGAATGTTTCTCTTAATTTAAGATCATTTCTTGATTAAATAAGTAAGAAATTAATTATGAGTGTGGTATAATAATCTAGTTATTTGTGCATGCATGATCCAGATGATTATGAAGAGATCCTCTTTGTTTTGGAAAGAATGATATGTAAATAAGAAATCACTCATACAAATGGATTGTTATATGGGTATCAAGGTGGATTTCTTAGTGTAAGATAGATCTAAGAAGCATGAACTTACCAGGAGGCTGTCAATCCACACTCTAAAAATATGTTAGGTTGGGTTCATAAAATAAGTGAGGTCTCTATGAATAGGAAGGGACATAGAAAATGGAATTTGGGTGAGGTTAAGTAGGTGGAAATAGCTTATTGTTATTTCCTACCATAGTGACCATCAGAGATTGGGATGACCGTTGATAGTTAAGCTAACCATCGATGGTTGGGTAACCTTTGATAGTTGAAGGTGACCATCAATGGTTAGGGTGACCATCGATAGTTCCTATGGAATCTACGTATGTTTTGAAAAGAGTTTTAGAATGGATATAACAAGATTTTGAAATTTTGTTTGGAGTCAAGGGGGTCAGAGGGTAATAGATAGAAGGGTCTAGGCTAGACAAAGAAGTTAAAAATAAAATAAACAACTTAAAAACCAAAAATATACTTGGTTTTTTGATAGTTGGTAGCTAATCCTAAAGTAATTCTAGGATAGTAAAAATAATTTTCTTGAATAATGATTTTAGTATAGGTTTGGGTCTCTATCATGGTTGTTGATTTGTTAAAGGGAAAACTTGCAAAGAAGTTTGATAGCTCCTGATGACTACTAGTTTCTTGATTACTTGGTTTCTAAGATGGATAGATGAATGGCTCATACATCCTCTTTCCTTCCTACTCCCCTCATTTTATAGTCAAAGGAGAGATGGATGTATAAGGTTTCATAGGAGGTTTGTTTTCTAATTTTGATGCTAGGTGATGCATTATACAATGGATTAGGTGGCCATATTAAATTATACCATGTTAGCATACTCATCATGAGTTTTCTTTCACCAGATGGGTAAGAGACCTGGCCATTGATAGTCAGCCTAACCATCAACAGTCATTTTGACTATTAGTGGTTGAGTGTTTAGAGGTAAAGGGAACAAGGTGGATTAAAAGGGTTTGGTTAAGGGTCAAAGGTGAAAGTTAGTGATTTGGTTAGCTTAGTTAACTAACTTGACTCAAGGTCTGATGAGTTATTTAGTGTTTTAATAAGGGTTGGGTGGTCTTAAGAGGGTCCTAAGGCATTTTAACATCTAGAACCATTGTTTGTGGTTTTCTAGTGTCTACACCTTATTAGTGAATTTAGGTTTAATACGTGTTAGCATTATTAACCAAAATAAGATACAATATCCATTTATAAAAATATGAAAATAGTAACTTCATTTCTTGTGTTAACTAATAATGTTCATTAAACATGGTCATGATTAATGTATATTATTATGGAATGATTAAATATTATATCTAAAAATAAAAACCTAAGGCTAAGATATAAAACCCTATAAAAATGAAACCCCAATGAAGATATAGGGCAATAGGTGAAAAGATATTTTGTGTATGGAAATAAAATATTAGACCAATGAAACCTTGGGACAAAAAAATTAAGAAATATTGTTTGTGTAAGGAGATCAAAAATGAAATTTGAGACCCTATGATAAAAAAATTAAAACCTTGGAAGGATGAAACCCTAAATAGGACTTAGGTTATTTCAATATCTGATATGTTTATAGATTCACCAATATATTTTATTCTAATTTAAATTAAAAATTATTTACTCAATATAATTAAGACAAAACTATGTAATATAATTGATATTTTAAGATATGACATTAAAGCATACATCTAAATGTAAAATACTAAAACTAATTATAATGATTTGACAAGTGGCATATGTTAAATATAGTAAGTACAAAAAATAGATGAGTACTTAGATTTTTAGGGTGACTATCTAATTTTACCTATATTCTATAAGTTATTGATGCTCAACTACCCCTATTCTTAGAATGGGGACCTTCCTATCTTAATTTTACAAAATGTCTAAGTATCAAGTTTTATAAGTCCCTTGACTGCATAGAAATTTGATTTAATACTTCCTAAAAAAAATTATTAAACATTCATCTCACAATACATAGATAACATTTATAAATGTTTAAGTTATTGTAAGTATTCTCCAAGTTTCATTCAAAACATAGATAATTAACTATAAAATTGATTCAAAATGTGCAGATAGGGTTCACCAAGGATATTCCACCTCCTTCCTTAATCATATGTCAACTTAAAGGTAGAAATTCATGATGCCTCATGAGATGTCAAATTATATACAAGATTCTTAAAAAAACTCACTCTAAAATGTGCCATGTATAACCATGACTATTATCCAAATCTCTAAATCTTCTTATAAGAACTTCCAGCTGTGCTATTGGTTGTTTCATACATGACACTTAGAATGAATCTAATATACCCATTAGATGATGCCATGTAATTATTTCATATAGAAACATGGATACACCTAGACCATCTAATCTAAGGTTCATGAGAGACCACTAAGGGAACATGTAGAAACCCCCAAGTCATTTGATATAAAATTGCCAATAGCTATACATAAGCTTTCCAAGAGTTGAAGACCAATTAGGAGGTGACACCTTTGTAAGGAAAGTTGAGGTTTCCAATGATAAAACCCACTATCTAAGTAAGGTCCCAATTACTTATGAAATTTACAAAAGGCATTATCATAACCAACCACATTAAAGGGCCTTGCCTTGGAGGTAGCCATGAATCAAAAGATGCCACATGACATAAACAAGTAAGTCATCACATAAAGTTGCATCTAGAGCACCTAAGAGTAATCCAAAAGTTCCACATGTCTATATTTGATCCAACTAAGTGGCCTAGTCACATTTAGGCCCCAAAATCACCCAAATAGATCCAATGTGGTATGTCACATGTCAAGAGGTGGTAGCCTTTACCTTTAAATCAATAATTGATGGTGAATTAATAGAAAATTAGTGCTAAGATTTGAATGAAAAGGTGATGGGATCACCTTTAATGCTACACAAACCATAATTACCATCAAAATTAGATTAATTAAAGTAACCTTCAAAAGGATACTTGACTTAGCTATAGCTACTCAAAATTATATTCAAATGTATAAGTGTTTTCCCTCTTTGCTATTTACATTCTCAAGTCAAAAAAGATTGAACTCTTCATGAATTGTTCTTGGACCACCATTATTATAGTTATAAAGATACAAAAAAATATAAGATAAAGTTCCAAGATACTACAAAAATGACTCAAGAAGGACACTCTACCTTTAGTAAGGGCATTTCCTATGGAAATGATGACTTCTTGTTTCAATTTGGCAATTTAGTTGATTGTAGGGATACAAAGTTTATCCCTAACACCATAGACACATGGGATAAACATTATATTATTGTGTATTACAATTTTGAAGAGGCCAAGCACCTTGATGATTCTGAGACCATACCCAATGTCATTTAGCTTTCTTCTGATATCCTAGTAATCTAAGCTATTAATCTTTACAAAGCTGCAATAAAACTAGAGTTCATGTCCTGCATAGACCTAGGATATGGCATCTTTAGATGTCAATATATGAGGATGGAATACTTAAATCCATGCACTAGGGACTCACCATCACCTTCATCATAGGGTCAGGTTTTGAAAGATATTATGACCTACCTCTACCATAGGTAGAGTACAACTAGAGCATCATAAAGAATTGGTATGAGGTATACACTCTAGATAAAATCTTGACTTTATGGATAATAGAACCCAAAGGGGTTATCTAAATGAATGGTCAGGGAGACCTACCCATCCAAAAATTTATAAAAGGGGTAAGGATTGGTATGGCCTTACCAAATAAGGTCTTTAAAAATAAACATATTGGATATATGGACATAAGGACAATCCCACTACTATAAATGATCTTGGAGGACTAGTAGATTCCCCTACTTGGGGATATTATTAGTGAAATCTTGATTACAACTATGAAGGACACATTAAAAAGTGGAAATACATTCTATATGATGAACTACCTATTGGATGCCATTTTTGTAATGGTACAATTAGGGCCAAACACATGAACTCCCAAGAGATATGGAATTGTGCCTCAAACATATTCTGTAATACATATTCATCATTTTAGGAACCATATCAAAATAATTATAGAGGATTTATATCCCCCAATATAGAATTAAATCATATAATTACCTATGTGGAGGGTTCCATCAAAGGTTAGATAAATAATAAGGAACATTGGTAGCTTCTAGCTCAACCTTGACTATACAATCATATGAGTGGAAGGTGTAATGGTATCTTCCCTTAGTATACAAAGGTATGTACCAATGAATTTGGTAAAAGAAAAGATATCTTACTAGATGTGCCTTAGAATTAATGGCCTCTTGAAAAGGAAAAATAAAACACCTCCCCACAAGGCTCCTTACCAACTAAGGAGAGCCAAGGTGAAATAATGGAAAGATGTGATAGTGGTAGCCTGGCATAGGGATTCTTACTTGTTACCCAAGGATGACCTCAAAATGTGGGATTTAAATCAAGTCATTGTCAGGTACCTCACCAAATTTAAGAGGGATGTGGATATAGAATATGAGAACCAAGATGAGGTATATGACTGGATATACCTTGATGTAATGAATGATGAGGTAGTCCTAAGAAATATTACTAGCAATAACATACTGCTCAAGATGAGACTCAATTGGGAAAGGTGGAAGGAGGATATAGCAAGGCTATAACTCCCACCAGCTCATGAGAACATGTTTAATGTGGACTATGAATAAAGAGAAGAAGAGGAGGAGGATGAAAATCCTCTTATCAAAAATATATCATGCAAGCCCCCACTTTAGGCTAATCCTAGTGGACATAATATGCCTCCAAGTTCTAAGAAAGGAGAGTAAAGTGGCCAATTGGACCCTTCATAAGAACTTATAATCACTTTTGCATCTATAAAAGGATCTAACCTTAAAGAATTGAACCAGTTAGGTCCCAATGTTATTGACCTCAAATAAGATCAACAAGAAGTTGAGATCTCATTAGGAGGATTATAGGCCTTAACTAGGTGAACAGTTGAGAAATTCTATGTAGGGAAAAGGTCCCCTACTACTACTACCCATGGCATTTCCATGTTCACTTCTACCACCACTACTTCCATTAGAAAAGCCATCCCTCAATTTATCTCCCATGTCACTACTAACTTTTCACCTCCACTAAGTTCCTAAAGCATTGATGATGCTTGCAATGGAGACAACTCTATCCTAGATAACTACTACAAACACATCCCTCACGCTTGGCTATATTTCACCCACCAATCCATTGAGGTCCATTCCCAAATTAGTCACTTAGTAGAAATAATTTTTCCCCACCCCAATAACAAGAATGATCAGGCCCAAAACATTTCCTTCATTTATTTTGAACATGGGCCTAGCTAAGATATTATTTGATTCATTGGGGTACTTGAACCCAACTAATGTATATATCCTAGCCATGACCTTAGTTTCTTCCTCATCTTAGGCACTCCCATTATAACCACATCCTACTCAGCCATCATCCTCTACTACTCCAAATTAGGTAAGAGATATGATGCAAATAATAAGATGGGGGAGGCATTAAGAAAGACAAATTTCACCTCAAATTGGTATGAGATTTGATGCAGCCACTAGGATTATGAATAAATTAGTAAGGAGATAAGTGGAACAACCTCAATTGAGCTAAGCTCTAGTGTATGAAAGTGAAGACCCACTCTTCACCCTAACTAAGAAGAGAAAGGTAGGCCTTATAGAGGTGCAAGAGTATGAGGAGGACCCTATATCCTCAACGTAAGCACAAGTTGAATCAACTATAGTCTTGATGAAGGGGATGAAATAGGAGATAAAGAGACTAAATTAATAAACACTGCCCACTATACTAGAGGGCACACTGATGTCAATAATCAATGTTATGATTAATGTCTTCAACCTCTATAAGGTTATGAATAAAAGACAAGGAGATGGCATCTAATAGGCTAAGGTGGTTACCAATCTTGACCAAAGTCTTCTCCACTAGGACACCAAGCTAGCTAACTTGAAAAGAGTGGTAAGAAGCAAAAAATTTCTAGATCTCAAAGTCTTGCCTCTTAATGACATTGTACCTACACATACTATCCTCATGAATAGGAGGATCTTAAAGACCTAGTTTGATTAGATCAAGGATGTAAACATATCCTTTCATAAAATTAAGTTCAAAATTCCCCACTTATTAAAGGATACCATGATTACTAATGTGATCAAGCTTGATGGCTCCTTCATGAAAGAATAAGAGTTTAGGGTGCAAATAAAGGTATTAATTACACATTTCTAGTAGGATATTACTAGTTCCAAGATAGTTGTAGAGGTGATTTCCATTATAGTATTTTCTAATTAGAGATTTCAGAAGGTCAAGGTAATATAAGAATCATGCATGCTCATACTCATGGAGCATGACAGGATAATCTAGGGGATATCAGATTTATTTTGGCCCATGAGCCTAGATTTTACTAAAAATGACAAATACTATCAAGTATGTGCATAATTATAGACCTAGTAGGAGAATGAGAAGAAGCAAAGGCAAAAGAAATAATAAGTTGGCCAAAAATAACCTCCATCCCCTCAAGCATTTTCTATAGTTTTTTTGTAAAATCAAATGTAGAATATTCCATTGTAATGTTATGGTTTAAACCACTTGGCAGTGTTTGGGCGCCACTTGTGGACCCACTCAAACTCACTTTGGAATTTGAGCCTATAAATAGGAGTTTCCCCTCATTTTTTAAATTAGAAAACACTTGTTATAAAAATTAATATAAAGATCCAAAGAGTTCAAGAGTCATTCTATAGTGTTCTTTTGTTTGGTTTTGTGACTTCTGAATTCTCACTCTTTTATATGTTTGATTGTTTCCTTTCTACAAATTAATTTTGAAATTACATTTTATACATGCATTTGGTTGGTTTGAGATTAACTCTAGGCTAACCAATTTAGTAGCATACTTTCTCTATTTCCTCTCATTAGCAACTAGATGTGCTACATAATTTATAGTGAGTTATCTTTATGCAATGTATTTTTTTAAGCATGTGCATTTTCCTTCCTTAGAAGATTTAACTACATTTTTCCATCTTTGAGCATTATGATAGAGTTGATGAATGTTAGTTTCATATATTTTTCCTTATAAGTAAGTAAAATTGGTACCTTATTTCATATTAAGCACAACTTCTTTTTTACCCTACCCTACTCTCTCTTGGATCTACCCATGAATAACCTTAGCTTATATCATGTTGTATATATCCATTATTCATCTGCATTTTGGCATTAATTGGTAAAAATTAAGATAATTCACAAAGATTAGTGAGAAAATATGTTACTTTATAACACCCATTGTCCCTACAGTAGGGTCTACTTATAGGCTTTGAAGTGGTGATCACATCTCTTTTATTTATGCTAGTATAATAAATAGTTGTATAAACAGCTCAATCCCTTATTCATTCTAGGACTTTATATTGAGTTGTTTACTTTCCCCTTTGTTCCCTAGTGATATAGGAAGCACAATAGGTGCATTAACAAGGGTGGGAAGAGATGAAACTAGAAAGAGGGCTGATGAAACTATTTTCATGAATCTTTATTGAATCATAGTGTAGTTAATTATATACATGTTTAATTATTTCAAAGTACATGAATATTGATACATAACACTATGGATCTACATTAATCTTTTCATCCTTTAAATAAATATTTTAATTATTTGAAATATTTCATCAAAATTAGTGTTCATTTGTGCAAATTTGGTAAAATAATATAGATATTTAATTAAATTTGTGCAAAGGTAGGTGAAATACCCCATTGTTTACACATATTAAAGGTTATTTTGATAATATTTGAAAGATTCATTATAAATTTGTTAAATATTTTGATTATGTTTGGAAAGATCATTCTCTAACACATTCCTTATACTATATCTGGATATTTATGATCTTAATTACTCAATTTCATTTGGATTTAGGTAGGTCTTTGCATATATTTGTAATGAAGCACTCTAATGCTCTTTATCTATTCATCAGGGCATAAGAACACTTTGATTTATTGGTTTAATGCTGATATTTACATGTTTTAGTATGAAGCTAACAAATATTTATGTAGGTTTTGAGAATTCTAAAGTTTATGAGCTTAGATATTCAAAGATAAAGGCAAAGATATTTGATCTAGTATTTATATGTTGATTAGGCTGATATTTATGACATTTAACACTTATGGAAGCTATTTTTATAGTTCATTGGCTCTTAGATTGTCCTACATCTTGGAGTTGCATAAGATTTGAACCAAATCTTGATCTGAGCCTAAAACCCCTTTAGCATCTCTATAAACCCATAGGAAAGCAAGAGAAAATAAAGGTTGATGAATAAAGTCCAAGACCCAACCAAATTATCCTTCTAACCCATATTTTCAACCCCTAGTGCCTATAATGGCATGGTCAGATAGATCATCCATTAATGTCCTTAGACCCATGCATGATCTACCAAGAATCTAGAGAAATACTTGTTTCTCTTTACCCCATAGGTAGAGTGATAGCTGAGGAGCACATAAAGTCCTTTAAAGCATATTTAAGGTTACTCATGTAATCCATGAGTATGTGTCATGTCACTTCTTCCCTTTCACATTTTGAGATTTTGTATTTGATTGGTTCCTTAACATGCCCTAAAATTCCATCATAAGATGGATTTAATTTAATGACACCTTTATTTCCTAGTTTGCTAGGGTAGTTTTCCCAAGAGTCATGTACCAACAATTTACCACCTTAAAAATGGACCCAAAAGAACCAATAAGGACATTTAATGCTATGTTCCATAATATGTATGCCCTAACATCCCCATCGTATAACCCTATTGATGACCTAGTTTTAGAAATATACAAGAATGTTTTTGATCCAGTGACATCAGTATTTCTGAGAAGAGCCATGGGTATAGACACATTACCTTTATCTTATTCTTAGGTCATTCATATCGATGAGAAAATACATCCATAGGGGCATACTACCTTTTTCATACCCAAATTTGACCCAAATTTACCTGCTATGAATGTTATTCCCAACATGAACCAAAATCACCATGTATTGAACCAACTACCAGTAATCAACCAGCTGCCTTTGAGACATGCACCTAACTAGAAACTATGTTTCTTTAACCAAATTAATGCTAGAGATCACCCCTAGAACAATCAAATTATGATACCTATGGAAAACAAAAGTTTCTAAGATACCACCCAAAATAAGAATCCAAAACCTCTAAAGGGAGAGTTAGACTTGATTCAAATAACTATCTAAAATCTTGCTAATTATTTCTTAGATCTCAAGAAGTAAATGGGAAACACTGATGAGAACTCTAATAGAAATTATAACTTCCAAATATATAATATATATTCTAATAGAACTAACAAAAATAGTGATCCTCCTTTGAGAAAATTACCTGAGATTAATATTTGTGAGATGGCCTTACCTAACTGGTGCTAAGTGCACAATACTGATAGACATAGAGAACTTGACTATGTTGAGTTATATCATGCATTTGAAGCTATAAAGATCCAAATGGAAGGATTAAATGTGAATCCCAATGACCAAAACAACACTAAAATCCTTGATAACCCTAATGATGCTTCTAGAATAATAGAATTAGTCCTCATGGTTGAGACTTATGACTCCCCCAACCAAGATGAGAATGAACCTAAAGATAATGTTGAAAAGGTAAATGTTTTCCAACAGTACCAGATGAGTAACTATGCCATAATAATCAAAGGTTAGAACCCACCTTTGATATCTTCCACCCCACCTAATAATCTAGACACATTTTTTGATGTTAGGATAGACAATAACCCTCCACACCCTAACGGTAAGAATAGTTAACTAGTAATAGAAGCTCCCTACACCACATCAACAATGGGTGGATACAACATAGTGTAAGGCATGAAGAAGATCAAGGAAAACATAACATTACATGATCTCACACAAATCACTAAAAAACATGAGTTACTATTTAAATCCTTAAATGAAAATCTTAGCTCCAAAAAGGCTAAACAAGCTCATGAAAATGTAGTGATGTATAAGAGTAAACATGAGGTTCTATCATTCTTATTAACTATTAGAATTTTTGGTAAGAATATCCATAATTTTTTACTTGATTTAGGTGATTCAACTAATATTATACCTATAAGAATTTGTGAAAAGATGGGGTTAAACCCAATTAAGTCTAAGAAGGTGGTAGTGTAGTTAGACAAGTCAAGAGTTAAGGTGATAGGTGAATTACTATACATCCATATGCAATTAGCGCATGCTCCTCAAATATTTTAGTTCATCAACATCCAAGTCATTGATATACCCAAGATGTATGGATTATTATTAAGCTATGACTAGACCAAATCCTTAAATGGATACATGTCCACTAATTATTCTCATATGTGGCTACCTTGGTGTGGTATCACCAATCAAATTAAGATTGATAGAGAGCCCAAGATGAAGTATATACTTATAAAATACAATGATAATAATGAAAAGGTAGATTACCAATCATCTAACTTGGGTGTTTATACTCTAGAGACCATTAACATTATTGTAAGTGATAACAAGATAAAAGAACAAAATGAGGGTCCTTGGACATTGCACTTTGATGGCGCATGAGCTAAATAAGGCTTAGGCATGGGGATTGTTCTAACAAATCCCAAAGGCAAAGAGTATCTTGCTTCTTATAGATTATAGCTTTTTTTCATTAACAACTTACAAAATATGAAGCTCTTATTTTAGGACTTCAATTTGAAATTAAACATAAGATTAAGGAACTGTTAGTTTATGGTGATTCTAAATTAATTGTGAATCAAATTAGAAGCAGATATCAATGCAAGATTTCTTTCTTAAGAAAGTATAAATTTAGAGAATTTGATTTAATTGAGTATTTTAAGTCATTGAACATTGTTTCCTTACCTAGGGAATATAACCAGTTGGTGGATGCTCTGGCTTCAATAAAAATGAACCTAGTGCCTCTTAAGGCCTTGAATTTACAAAAATTCATGGTGTAGATAATCTCATGCCCCTCGATGTTTGATAACATCAATCACTTATAATTATTTGATAATGACCAACAAATAATTGACTTCTTATGCAATGTGGGCATGTTTGAGTCCTCCATTATATATGAATAGGATGAAAGTTATATGTAAATCCCAAAGGATAATGAAGATGGGGTAATTTAGATTAAGGAGAACCAGATTCCTAATGATCTCTTTGGAAAGAATGTTTGACCCAGACATACAAGAAAAAGAAGCTAAGCACAATAAAGTAAGTGGAAAGGACTACAAATAATTCAACTTGGGAAGTCATGAGAATGAAAAAAATGTCAACATTAGTTCTGTTTGTACCAATGAAGAATTGATGAAAAATTCTACCATCTTAACCAAATTCAAGGATGTTATTTCATGGTCATATGATGACCTCAGAATATTTGACACTAGTGTGATTACTTACACTATCCCATTAAAGGAAGCCTATAAACCTTTTAGGTAAAGATAAAAACTAGTAAATATAGTGTTAGAACCACTGATTTAAAAATAAGTGAAGAAATTACTTGATGCAAGGATAATCTTTCTTATACAACACTCAAGATGGGTTGTAAACCTAGTGCTAGTATAGAAGAAGAGTAGATAAATTAAACTTTGTGTTGATTTTTAGAACCTAAACAAATATTCTAAAAAGTATAATTATCCTTTTACATCTTTATATTAAATAATACAACTAGTAAGTGGCTCTGGAAAGATGTCATTCTTGGATGGATTTTCAAGCTACAACTAAGTCCTAGTAAATAAAAATGATAGAATGAAGACTGCCTTTACAACTAAATGGGGAATGTTTGCTTAAAAATGGATGCCATTTGGACTCATCAACATAGGAGTAACTTTCCAATGATAAATGGACAATGTGTTCCATGGATTAATAAGTAAATGTTTTATTATTTACATGGATGAACTAACTATTTTTTTTAAGAAAAATACGGGAGACAACATAATGCATTTAGAATAAGTTTTGGAGAAGTGTAGAAGCTATGGCATCTCTTTGAACCCCAAGAAAATAATCTTTTGTGTGAGTGAAGGTAATATTTTAGGACATGTGATCACTTAAGAAGGTATGACCATAGACCCCAATAGAATCAATTCAATTTCAAAGGTTGAAGTTAAAAACAATAAAAAAGAGTTAAAATCATTCTTTGACAAAATCAACTTTGTAAGAAAGTTCATTTTTGGTTTTGTAAAAATATTAAGACCATTAAATGCCATGATAAATAAAGATGTAAAGATAAAATGGACCATATAATTAAAGAGGGCCTTTCAAGACATCAAGGATGCCATTGTTCAAGCTCCTATTCTCATAAATTTTGATTTTAGTGGATATTTCTATCTATACTCTTTTGCTTCTAATCATATTATTGATATTGTCTTAACATATAAAGAAGAGTACAAAGAGCATCCAATATCCTTTATGATCACTAACCTAAAAAATGTGGAGCTGAACTATCCTATCCTTGAAAAAAATCTTACACGCTAGTTAAGGTTGTAAAGAAATTTAGACACTACATCTTACAAAATAAGATATATACTATAGTGTCTGATCCAATTGTCAAAATGATGCTAGGATAAAATGAACTCAGGGAAAGAAGATGGAAGTGGATGACAAAGATTCAAGAATATGACTTATAAATAAAATATTCTAAGTTAGTAAGAGGGCAATGTCTTAACCAACTCATTGTAAACACGAATCCTCATATTGATGTTTTGCAAGTAGAGGTGAATCAAGTGAGATTGGTATCAGGACATTATGCATTACTTATTGCATAAAGTATGTCCTTCACACTTGAAAAGAGAGTAAAATAGCTCCCTTAGATTGAGATCATCTCACTTTATGATCAAAAGAGGAGTCCTCAATAAAGAACTACGAAGGTATTTATCTAGGGTGTGTCTCTAAAACTAAAGAAACAAAGATCATGGATAATTTTCAAGACAAAATTGGAAGTGGCCATACTTTAGGTTGCACTACTACACATAAGATATTAAGGGCTTGATATTATTGACCAACTATATTCAAAGATGCACATTCTCATGTATGAACTTGCCACCAATGTTAGGTAGTTGATATAAGAGAAGTAAAGACAACCATGCCTTTATAACTAGTAATTGAAGTAGAGACATTTGCATAATGGGGCCTCAACTTTGTAGGAGTTATCAATATAAACTCCTTGATGGGAAACAAATTTATACTCATAGCTAATAATTATTATACAAGATGAACTAAAGTGATAGCCACCAAGAACACTAGAATGATTAATGTCATCAAGTTCCTTAAAGATAACATAATCACTTGGTTTGGGACACCCTTATCTCGAGTATGTTATAATGGCCTAACCTTTACACCAACAAAATTCACTGAATACCCTTATGATAACTAGATATTCATAAAGTTTTCATCAAACTATTACCCTTAGGGTAATGGGGTGGATGAACCCACTAGCAAAAACTTGATAAATGTCATTAAGAAGTTTGTAGAAACAAAACCAAGAGAATGACAGTCCCTACTAAAATATGCTCTATGGGCAGACTAGAATAGATACAAGTAAGCACTTAAGGCATCCCCATTCTTTAAAATTTATGTGTAGAGACTTATATTTCCCATCACCTTTAAGCTACCTACATATTAATTTATGGTTGATTACATGGAGGATGATGAAAGAGTGAAGTCTCAGATCTTAAACATCATCCAAATGGAGGATTTTAAAGACAAAGCTTTAAATAAGTTTAGCAAGCATCAGGATGTTGTGAAAAAATGGTTTTACAAGTGAGCCAAGACTAAATCATTCTAAATCTTAGACTTAGTCCTACTATGGGAAAAGGCCCATAATTAAAAAGATAACATGATAAGTTCACTCCCCTTTGGATTGGACCTTATCAAGTGGCAGAGGTCTTGGGTGAAAATGCATTCAAACTCAAGGACCTATAAGGAAATGATTTAGCCTTGCCTATCAATGGAAAATACATGTATCATGTTGCTTTGTCTAAAACCTCACAAGGAAACTAAGATTTGTTTAGAGTTAGATTAAGTAAGAGTAGTGTAGTTTACTTTCTTTCTTTATTTTCATATTCTTTTCTTCCTTGCTTTCTTTATTTGTCCTTTCTTGATTTTCATTCATTCATTTGTTCCTTTTTTTATGTTGTATTTTAGCAGTAAGTCTTATAGGCAAGAATTTTTATCTCAATTTATGTTAGCCTAGTCCTAAATGGGAAGAAAGGGACTATTGATCTTAAATGTTGGTAGCCCAAAACCTAAAAGCCTCTAGCATTATTCTGATTTAGAGAAGCTAAGCAAGGTTAATTATAAATTCATTTCCTTATAAGGTCTTAAGTTATTTTGAAGTTGTAATATAGTTAAAATGACTAAAAATTTGCTTGAAATAGAGTTTAAACCTATTTAGACCATCATATTATCAATCAAATTCACTAAATGGATTACCTGGATAGAACTTGTTATCTAAGAGTGAATAAAATTTATAGATCATATTTTGACAAAATCCTTACACTTGGCTAATTTTGATTCCTAACCATTTATGTTTATAGATGTAATTATATATATATATATATATATATATATATATATATATATGATACACCAATGAATTGAAATCATAAATTGTTCCATATTCCATGAATGGTGATTTAAGCAATCTCTATGAGGGCTATGGATGCTTGGTTGGTAGTAGATCAAGGCCCAAATTGGAACCAAAGGTATCTCTATCAAGGCTATGGATGTTTGGCTATCAATAGAGTAATACCCAAGACATCCTTGATTAAGCAAAGCATTATTATTTAAATCTAAAATAGGCTTAAGTCATTTCATACTTTACTATCAAGAAGATTTAAAGTTATGATTTTTGAACCCATGAAATGGTCAATGAGCTACAAATCACACACATAGTATATTTGTCTACAAGATCTAAATTCTATTTCTATCATATAAGCTTTCATCTGGTCTAAAAAAGCAATTTTTATGTGACTAAAAATCATAGTTAGATGACAAATTATGATTCACATTTAATTAATAGATCTAGATTCTAACATTTTGAAATGTTCCCCATAGAGGTCACCAATTTTTGATGCTCATCTACCCCCTATTCTCATAATAGGGACCATCCTATCTTAATTTTACAAAATATCTAAGTATCAAGTTGTATAAGTCCCTTAGCTACATAGATATTTGATTTAATACTTCCTAAAAAATTTTGGTTAAACATTCATCTCGAAATACAAAGATGAAATTTAGAAATATTTAAGTTATTACAAGTCTTTCCAAGTTTCATTGAAACAATAAATAATTAAATTTGAAATTGATTCAAAATACATAGATAGGCTTCACTAAGGATATTCCAGTTGCTTACTTAGTCAGATGTCAATGTAAAGGTAGTAATTCATGAAGCCTCATGGGGCATCAAATTATAGATAGGATTAAGAAAGAAACACTCACTCCAAAATGTGCCATATATCACCATGATGCTTATCCAAAGCCCTAAATCTTCTCGTCAGAACTTTCAGCTACACCATTTCCTAAGAAAAATATACTTCATGCATGGTACTTGGAATAAATTTACTAGAACCATGAGATTATGCCACACATTTCTTTTAGATTGACACATGGATAAACTCAGGCCATTTTTCCAAAGCCCATGAGAACCCACTAAGGGAACACACAGAAACCCCCAAGTTATTTGATACAATGTTGATAGCATCTATACATAATCCCTCCAAGAGACCAAGACAAATCAGGAGGTGACACCTACCTAAGTAAAGTTGAGGTTTATCATGAGAAATCCACTTTTCTAAACAAGGTCATGATTGCTTATAAAAGTGACATAGGGCATTTTCATAGTTGACCAAATTAGAGGGCCTTGCCCTAGAGCTAACCATGAACCAAAAGATGCCACATGGAAAAAAAAGTAAGTCATCACATAAACCCACATCTATAGTTCCCAAGAGTAATAAAAAAGCACCATGTGTCTAGATCTAGGCCAACTAAGTGGCTTAGTCATAGTTAGATCATACAAGCACATAGTTGGATCCAATGTGGGGCTTAGTCATAGTTAGATCATACAACCACATAGTTGGATCCAATGTGGCATGCCACATGTCAAGTGGTGGAAAAATTTAGATTTATATCTAGAATTAATGGTGAATCAAAATAAAATCAACACGAAGATTTGAATACAAAGGTGATAATATCACCATTAATACTGCATGAACTAGAATTACCATCAATGTTGCATTAATCAAAGAACCCTTAAAAAGTCTACTCTACATAGTATATCTACTCATAATTTCATTTGAAGCCCTCATTATTTTCCCTCTCTACTATCTATATTTTCAAGTAGACCAAGCTCAAAATCTTCATAAATTTCACCTAGATCACCATTTTTGAGGCTAAGAAGTTCTATAAAACTACAAGAGAAATTCAATTTTTACCCATGATACTATAAAAATGACTCGAGTAGGACAATAAGGGCATTTCCTATGGAAATGATGATTTCTTATTTTATTTTGGCAATTCAATTATTTTTCAAGATACATAGTTTATCCCTGACACAATAGACATAGGGGATATACATTATAGCAATGTGTATTAAAATGTTTAAGAGGCCAAGGACCTTCATGATTCTAAGAACATGCCCCACATCATTTAACTTTCTTTTGATATCCTGACAATCCAAGATAATGGTCTTCATAAAGACACATTAAAACTAGAGGTCATGTCATGCATAGACCTAGTATATGGACTCTTCAAGATGTCAATATGAGAGAATGGAATACTTAAATCCATGCATTAGAGACTCCCCATTGCCTTCATTATAAGGCTAGATTTAAAAGATATTATGACCTACCTCTACCATAGGCAGAGTATACTAAAGCATCATCAAAAATTTGTATGAGGTACACACTCTTGATAAAGTCCTATTCTCATGGGTAACAGACCCCAAAAGGGTTGTCTATATGAAAAATTAGGGAGACATACGCATCAAAAAATTTAGAAAAGGGTCATGGATTGGTATGGCTTTATTGAATAGGGTCTTTGACATTATACATATTGGATATGTGGACATAAGGACAATATCACTACTGAAAATGATCTTGGTGAACCAATAGATTCCATTGATTATGGATATTATTAGTAAAAATTTGATTGTAGCTATGGAGGACACATGCAATAATGGATATCCATTCTATATGATGAGATACCTATTATATGCCATTTGTGTAATGGCATAATTATGGCCAAACACATGGCCTCCTGAGTGAGATGAAGTCATGCCTCAAACATATTATATAATGCATATTCACCATTTTATATACCATATAAAAATAATTGTAGAGAATTTATATCCCTAAGTCTATAATTCAATCATAGAATGCCCTATGTAGAGGGTTCCAACAAAGGTTAGATAGGCACTGAGGAACATTAGCATCTTTTGGCTCTACCCTAATTTTATAGTCATCTGAGTGGAAGGGCTAATGGTAGCTCCCCTAAGCTACCAAGGTATGTACCAATGAATTTGGTATAAGAAGAGATAGCCTACCAAATTCTCAATGGAATTTATGGACTCTTCAAAATGAATAAGAAGAAACTTCTACACAAGGATCCTTACCAATTAGGGAGATCCAAGGTGAAATAATGGCAAGATGTGATACTGGTAGCCTGGTATAAGGATTCCTACCTTATTTCCCAAAGATGACCTTAGAATGTGGGATCTAAATCAAGTCATTACCAAGCACCTCACCAAATTCAAGAGGGATGTGGATATAGAATATGAGTACTAGGATGATACCTTGATGTAATGAATGATGATGTAGTCTTGATAAATGATACTAGGAAGAACATCCCACTCAAGATGAGGCTTAATTGAGAAAGGTGAAAGGAGGATATAATAAGGTCGTATCTCCCACTAACTCATGGGAGCATGTTTAACATGAACTAAGAGGAAAAAGAAGAAGAGGAGGATGATGACACTCCTCTTATTATAAATAAACCATACATGCCCCCAATTTAGGATACTCTAAGTGGGCATGATACGCCTTCAAGCTCTAAGCAAGGAAATTTAAGTGGCCAATTGGGAAATTCACAAGAAATTTCAATATCCTCTACATCTATGAAAATAATTGACCCTAAATACTTAGACCAACTAGGTCCCAATTTTTATTAACCTTGAATAAGAATGGTAAGAAGTTGAGATTTCAATAGGAGGATTATAGGCCTTAACTGGGAAAATAGTTGAGAAAGTATATGCAAGGAAAAGGTCCCCCAAGGCTATAATAATGAGAAAAATGTCTCTTCCATAAACCTCCTTAATTCCTTCTATAGGTACTGTGTAACTATCCTTATTTCCAATTATTAGCACTTTTACAACTACCCATATTGTTGCTACCTATGGCACTTCCATGTTCACTTCTCCCACCACTGATTCCTTTCAAGACACCATCCATTAATTCACCTCCCATGTCACTGCTAACTTTTTACCTCAACTATGCTCTTAAATCACTGATGTTGCCTAAGATACAAAGACAACTCCATCCCAAACATCTATTATGAACACACCCCTCACCCTTCACTCTATTTCACCCACCAAGCTTTTGAGGCCCATTCCCAAATTAGTCACTTAGAAGAAACCATCTTGATCCACCCTAGAAGTAAGAATGATTAGGCACTAAACACTACCCTCATTTATTTTGAACATGGGCCCACCTAAGACATTATTTTATTCATTAGGGTAGTTAGACCCAACTAAATTATATATCTCATCCATGGCCTTAAATTCTTCTTCATCTTAGGCACTCCCATTGCAACCACCTCCTACTCAGCCATCATCTTCATCTATCCCAAATTGGGTAAGCTATATCACATAGATAATTAGGCAGGAGAGGCCTCAAGCAAGCCAAGTTGTACCCCATATTGGTATGAGATTTGATGCATGCACTAGGACTATGAATAGAGTAGTAAAGAGACAAATGGAAAAACATTAGTCTATCTTGGCTATGGTGTATGAAAGTGAAGATCCACTCTTCACCCTTACTAAGAAGAGAAAGGCAGGCCCTGGAGAGGTGCAAGAGTATAAGGAGGACCCTATATCCTTAGTGAAATCACATGTTAAATAAACTATAGCTTTGATCAAGGGGATAAAATAGGAGCTAAAAATAATGGACGAATAAACACTACCCATTATACTAGAGGGCACACTAATATCAGTAATCAATGTTGTGATTAATGTCTTCAACCTCTACAAGGTTATGAAGAAAAGACAAGGAGATGGCATCTAGTAGGCCAATGTGGTCACCAATCTTAACCAAAGTCTTGTCCACTATGAAACTAAGTTATCTAACTTGGAAAGAGTGGTAGGAAGCAATAAATGTATAGATCTCAAAGTCTTGCCTCTTGATGGCATTATGCTTGCATAGGTTATCCTCATGAATAGGAGGAGGATATTGAAGAGTTGGTTTGAATATCTTAAGGATGTAAACACATCCTTTGATAAAATTGAGTTCAAAATTTCCCACTTACTAAAAGATGCCATGATTACCAAGGTGACTAAGCCTGATGGCTCCTTCATGAAAGATCAAGAGTTTAGGGTACAGATGAAGGTCTTCATTACACACTTCCAATAGGATGTAACTAGTGCCATGATAAATGTAGAGATGATTGACATTTTATCATTTTACAATTAGAGATTGAATAAGGTAAATGTAATAAAAGAATTACTCAGACCCATAATCATGGAGCATGATAGGTTGATCCAGGGGATACTAGATTTATTTATGCCCATGATCCTAGATTTTGGTCAAATTGATAAAAACTATCAAGCATGCACTGAAGTATGGACTGAAGAGGAGAATGAAAAGAAGTACAGGTAGAATAAACAACAATAAGTTGGCCAACAATAACCTACATCCCCTTAGGCATATTTTGTAATCTTTTTGTAAAATCAAATGTAGAATATTCCATTATAATGTGGTGATTTAAACCACTTGGTAGTGTTTGGGTACTTCTTATGGACCCACTCAAACTCATCTTAGGCATTTGATCCTATAAATAGGGGTCTCCCCTTATTTTTCAAATAAAAAAATGCTTTTTACAAAAATAAATACAAAGATCCAAAGAGTTCGAGAGTCTATCTATACTATTCTTTTGTGTGGTTTTGTGACTTCTGAATTCTCATGCTTTTAGATGATTGATTTTTTTCTTTATAAAATTAGTTTGGCAATTACATTTTATGCATGCATTTGGTTAGTTTGAGATTAATGCTAGTCTAATCAACTTTGTATCATACTTGCTTTGTTTTCTCTCATTAACAACTAGATGTGTTACAAAATTTACTACGAGTGAGTTATCTTTATGCAATGTGTGTTATTAAACATGTACATTTTCCTTCCTCAGAAGCTTTAAATACATTTATAAATCTTTTATCATTATGATAGAGTTGGTAAATGTTAGTTTCATATATTTTTTCTTAGAATTAAGTAGAATTGGTATCTTATTTAATCCTAAGCACAATTTATTTTCTTCCCTACCCTACTCTCTTTTGGATCTACCCATGAATTAGCTTATCTTAGATCATGTTGTATATATCCATTATTCATCTACATTTTGTCATTAATTATCAAAAATTAAGATAATTCACAAAGATTAACTAGAAACTGTCACTACATAACACCTATTGTCTCTATAACATGGTCTTCTTGTAGGCTTTAAAGTGGTGATCAC
This sequence comes from Torreya grandis, assembly GCA_037957365.1. Taxonomy (NCBI): domain Eukaryota; kingdom Viridiplantae; phylum Streptophyta; class Pinopsida; order Cupressales; family Taxaceae; genus Torreya; species Torreya grandis. The sequence goes on from JARHVA010000467.1 coordinate 2,673,207, forward strand.
ATCTCTCTTATTTGTGTTATTCCAAGCAATATTTATATAAATAACTCAATCCCCAAGTCATTCTAAGAATTTAAATTGAGTTTCTTACTTTCCTCTTTGTTCCCTAGTGACACAGGGAACATAATAAGTGCATTAATAGAAGTGAAAATCAAGATAAAGTTGGCATGTGATTCATTAAGTTTTGGAATTGATTCTCTATATACGTAGCATTTATTTTATCAAATAGGGACAAAATTTCTAGTTGATACTAACATGATAGTCAATACTAACATGTAATAAATTAATGAAATGTGACTATATAGTCACTTATACCTATCTCTTTCTATAAATGTTTGGATCCTAAACCCTAATGATGCACACATCTCTATAAATTCATTTCATTTACCTTGAAACCCTAGGTGTGCTTGTGAGGTCTATAAACCTATGAAAATTTAAGGAATTTTGATGGCTTGAGATAACTCTAATTACCATAATTTAATGATTTATTGTTTCATATGTTATTGATACTCTGAGGATGGAATTCAATCCATGTGTAGTTGTCCCACCTAATATGATTATATAATTATAACCCTTCACTATATGTATCTAGTTAATGACTCATCTTTGATACTTGGTAATGCTTGATTTATACTTAGATTTATAGTGTTGAAAACTTGTGTTGTGACTAATCATAGTGATAGGTTCATAATTTGGGAATAATAGGAAATATTTTCTTAATGTGTAATTTTGTGTAGATGTCTTATATATAAATGCAAAGTTCCTTTTGAAAGAGACCTTGATTTATTTATATATGAGTCTATCTGTGTAATTTATCATGTCAATAACATGTTATGAAAATTTTCAAAGCCTAAGTAAAGGTTTTATAATAATTTCTTAATAAAGGGTTGATACCATCTAAATTAGGTCGATATCGACTGGTGATATTGACCAAATTTGGTAGAATCAACTTGTGTACAAATTAAATGAAATGAAAGTTTAGATATGTGTGTAGGATATTTAGAAAATTTGAAACAAAAAAAGAGGTTACTATAGGTGTATAAAAATATAACATAAGGTTCAACTCATAATATATCAAGTAATTATGATAGAATAACATATTAGGACCTTGTTTATGTACTAAAGTCATGCATGGTAAATGTGTTTCAATCTTTTCATTGTCAAGTAATGAAGGAAAAAATTAGTGTCTACATGTACAATATTTTTCCTATTGATTTATCAATTTTATCTTGATCTAAAAAAATAATATGACTAATGCCATTAATTCAGTCAAATAGACAAAACTTATCAAGTTAGTAGTACTGGACCATTAATTAATAAAAAAGAGATTTTTTGTAAACTTCCTCGGCTATGTTACTAATTTATAGGTGTAACCACTTACATAATATATGCTATTGATGTAATTTTAACATAGGTTGTCAAAATGATCTTGGGAAATGAAATAAAATCATATCACCTAAACCAATGCATGAAAGGCAAAATATTTCATGAAATCAATTCTTAGTTAAGCAATGCATAAACACATGGATAGGCTCACATTAACCCATCAATTTTGAATCTATTTTATGATTTTAATAAATTATACATCAATATATCAATAAAAATTATCAATTCATAATATTAATTCATAAAAAAAAAATATTCAAACCCTCTTCAATAGAGAAAGAAGAATCAATCACAAGGGTTTATTTTGCATAATTTAAAAAAAAAATAGTATTAATAAATATTTATTCATATAAAACAAATATTCAAACCCTCTTTAATAGATAAATAAGAACTAATCACAAAGGATTATTTTGCATAGTTTAAAAAAAAAACTAGTATTAATACATATTTATTCATGTTTGATTAGAATTTTAAAAAATTAATAATTAAATTTTATTTACCCTTTGAGAAATATTAAAGGAAGGAAATACTAAAAATAAATTAAATTTATCCTACTTAAAAATAATTGAACAAGAAGTCATATGAGGTGAAATTCACATGTACATTTTTGTATAGTGATGGTAAAGATAAATACAAAAGTGTATCTTACATAGATTTTATTGACTATAATTAAAATATAAATATGAAATCACTACTTATTTACCTAGTATTGACTAGAATTTATGTAAACATTATGAAATACTAGTAAGAGGTAGATAGGTGAAATATATACCTAGTGTGAAATATCACATAATTTAAATAATCCTAAATATTATCCCAATGAAAATTTTTAAACAAGGGAATTTTTTATTAGATAGGTTAAAGATGGGAAAAGGGTCCTATCCCTTAAAAAGGAACCCAAAATATGTTTAGGAATAGATTAACAAAGAAAAATAAAAACAACCAAGAAACCAACTGGTACCATGACCTTCAGAAAAAAGATGCCTAAAACCCAACAAAAAATTAGAGAGAAATAAGATGCTATATGAAACTAGTCCAATTCCTCAAATTCAAATTAAAGGAAAAAAAATTTAGTCCCAAAGTTTTCAAATTTTCTTTCTCTACTTTTGGTGTGATTCCTTATGCCTTGAGCAGCTTCCATATCTAGCCTATTCCTCTTCTTCGTAGTTGAATTAATCTCCTCCTTACCCTAGTCAAGATCTAGATTATATTCATCTTCTCTACCATTGTGGCTCAATTTAACTCCTTGTGGAGATTGTTTCAAAACTATATCCTCCTCTTTTTCCTACTAGAAAACTCCCTTAATTGGTAGGAAGTTGCATAAAACCAAAAAAAATTGACCTTATCGAGCTCATCAGAGATCTCCATACTTATGAGTTTTTAGATTTCTACTTTGGTATGCATATTCTTGATGGATTGTACTAATTTAGCTTTCATAATGAAGTTAAAAGGGGCCACCCCCTTGTTGGAAATATTATTGTTATTGATGTCAAAAGGGATTAATGTCAAAAGGGACTTTATGATGTCAAAAGGGATATTATGGATGTAATTGATGCTCAGGGCTGAGTATGGTGAATTGAGGATATGCAAGGCATTCTATAAGAGTTCAAGGATGATTGGAATGCTTATGTGCATGAGTGAAAGTCATCTGGTTCCTCATATTGTTCATCTAGACATTTTGGGTATATATGGGAAAATATGAGAAGGCATTTTGTTGATGTCACCATTGCCATAGGTGAATGGGTACGAGATCATTGGTCACATGGTTATGATCATATTAGTCTCTAGTATTTATTTCCCATATTTTAAGTCATATGATGAAGCGTAGTTGAAGATATTAGGATGCAAAGTTGGCTACTTGGATAGAATTCACTAAGTTCCAACACTTAAGTCAAAATTGAAAAAGGGATAAACAAATCCAAGTGATAATATTCATGAGGTAAACATTTGAACATATAGATGTCCCATGCCAAAATGATCATATGGGTTTTTCCATTTTTATGCCTAGATTATATGCATTAAATATCAGGTCACGTGACATAGCATGACAAAAGATATGATTGAGAAAAGTATAACTCCAAGACATTTTGATAGTGTTTTCCAACACTTAGTCAAATTTGTAGGTTGTAAGATAAATTTAAGTAGGCACTTTGAAGATACCATATCTTGTACATATGAAGGCTTTAGGATCAAATGGATATATGGATTGAATCCCTTAAATAAGAGGAACATATGTGCTAATTTATGGGTCATGTGTCTAAGCACAACAAGAGTTATATAAGTGTAAAGTTATCCTTCTAGGCATTTTTAAATGGTCTCCATAGTCAAAATATACAAAAGGTCATGCAAATTTTTCATGATTTTACAAAGATCACTTATGGACATTCTCAAACAAAATGGATAGAAGATATGTTATGGGTTTTTCAAAATCATCTTAAATATGTGGCCCACAGGTTCAAATGAGAAGGAATGAGCTTAGAATCAAATTATCTTTTCTCTTAGACAAAATAAGGTTTCTCAATTAAACCCTAAGGGTTTATGTCATGGCATTAATAGGAATTTTCTATTTTGATGTTGACTGGATATAGTCAAGACCCAGTATCTTAAGTTATAACTTAAGACTTTGTCATCATTATAAAACCAAACCCTTGACCTAAAAATTATCATCTTGAATAGTTATCAATGAAACTAATATTTCCTAAGTCTTAAACTTTATATTATGTCCCAGCTTGATCAATGGCTAGCACTTAATCATACAAAGAAGATCCAATGAAGCACAGTGAAGTCAAAGTTTCAAAAGGTCCTTTAAGTAAATGTGTAAGTGATAAGTATCACAATAATGGAGCTTACTTAGTAAATTTATGGTGAATTTTAAATTCAAATCATCAATGATTAATGTGAGGATGCCAAGTGTTTCAATAATGATAACTAACAATTATGTGCAAAAGGCACATGTTAATGCTAAGTGTCACATTATCTAAGGTTAATTAGAGATAAAGATTGAGATTTTAAAAAGATTTGATGGTGAATGGATGATCATATAAAGGAGATCCAATAGAGAGTGGAATCAAATAAGATTAAGTGCTCAAAATTTAACAAGATAGTGGCAAGTTAAAAACTGACTAGGGTTGAGAAGATTGATGGAGCAAGAGTGATCCAAAGACACAGGAAGTAATGAGATGGATAAAGAATCTCCACATTTAGTTTCTAGATAGAGATAAATAATGTGCATATTAAGAGATCAAATGATACATGGAATCTCAAATAAAGACTATTGATGCATACATTTTAAATTTGATAAAGCTAAATTTTAGAAGTGTACAAGGATTGAATAGATAGCGTGAGCCTATCAGAGATCAATTGAATGGATGAATTTTAAAGATGAGCTATTTGAATGAAGGTCATCAAATTATGGAATGAAAGATAAGATCAAAGGTGAATATTTAAAGTCATGCCCAGTCTAATGGTCAGTTATAAGAACATGCCATAACTTACATGTAAGCTCTATATCTCAACACAGACAATGAGATTAATCAATCTAACTAATCAAATCTATATTAATGAGCATGTGAATCAAAACTTGAGTCCACCAAATTCTATAGATAGTAATGAGATAGGAAATTATGGTGGTGATATATGGAATTGAGATGTAATAAACTTAAAATTCAAGTTGTAATGAACTAAATTCCATAACTGGCATGATGTGTTATAGTCTAAGTGTGAAAACATAGAAGATATGGAACCCTAAATCAATTATTTATATATATTATATCTAGGACAAAGGCAATTATTGATGAATCCATTCTAAGAGGGTCATATAGAATAATATCTAGACACATGAAGAAGTGTAGAAGGATGAGTTATTGTTGATGAATTATGTCAAATAAAAGATATAGAGACATAGAGGAGTAGAGTTAGAGAGATGAAGTGTGTCAAATAGAGACATATCCAAAAACAAAGATAGAGGGGTAGAGATAAGAAATACATAAAGAGATAATGTGATGAGTGTGATCAATTATAGATTAGACTTGTAATAGAGAGTTAGAGATAGATTAATTTAGGAACATATTTTTTAATTTATAGTTGTATCTCCATAAATCTGATTGGTTGGTACCATTAAACAAGTTGAGTTGGTGTTTAATTAGGGGATTGGTATCTCCTTAGGATTGGTGCCTTTAAATATTGTAACTAGTGAGGTTTAGTTGAGTTGGTGCTCAGATTGGGGATTAGTATATCCTTAGGGTTGGTTCCCTTAAAAGTGTAACCATTGAGGTTTATTAGTGAGACTTTAAACTATGAGGCTAGATTAGAGTCATAGTTTCTAGTAGCTATTCTCACTATATTTTCTCCCTTTAGGTTTTTCACATATAAATATGCTGTTATATAAATTTATATGCATGTGATCTCTGCATATTTTATGTGATTTGCATATATCTTTTAATATGATTTAAAATTATTGAAAGGACTACTTTTTTAATTGATAGGTTGATTCATCCCTCCTCTCAGTTCTAATTGTGTTCTAATAATTGGTATCAAATCCCTAGTTCCTTGAAATAATATTAATCATCTCAAGTAGATCTTGGAACTATGAACATAAATGGTTAGTCAAGAAGGATTTGCATTAAATAAGGCACCTTTCTTTGATGGATCAAACTATGTATTCTAGAGCATAAGAATGGAAACATATCTATCTTCATTATAGTTTGATGTATGGATGTCTATGGTAAATGGATATATAGCCCCTACTAAAAATCCTACTGATTGAGATACCAAGAAGGCATATGAGAGCAATGCCAAGGAAAAATATGTTATTTTATGTGTATTGTCAAACTCAGAGTTTGTCAAAGTGATGTATTGTCAAAACTCACAAGATATCTAGAACAAACTAAAGAGCATATATGAATGATATGACAAGGTAAATCAAGCCAAGATAAAAACATATAGATTTATGTTTGAAAGTCTTAATATTATTAAATATGACAAGATTATAGACTACCTCCTTAGGGTAGATGAAATAGTTAATGTAATCAGAGGCCTTGGAGAAGAGATGAATCAATCAATCATTATCAAAAAGGTCCTAAGATCTCTAGCATCAAGGTATGATTCTAAAAACTCTATAATAAAGGAAGAAAGAGATCTAGATAAGCTCACTATAGATGAGTTTCATAGAACATTCACTTCTTATGAGATGAGAATAGGAGAAGAAAATACTTCCAAGAGAGAAGTTGTATTCAAAACATCTAATCATGCAAAAGTATAAACATCTACATCTACAACTAAGGAGACTGATGAAGAAGAAGCCAACTTTGTTAGAATATTGAAAAGAGGATCTAGAAAGTAAAAAGATAAGTTACCCTTTAAAATTTTTAATAATGGTAAAGTAGGAAATTTTGCTACTAAATGCCCTTATGAGAAAAAGGATAACTCTGAGCAAGAAGAGGATGGTAAAAGGAATAAAGCCCACTATTCCAAAAAGAGGAACTTATTTAAAAACAAAAAAATATTTCATGTCAGAGAATATATTGACTCATTAGATGATATTGATAGCTTAGATGATGACTATAGCTATGTTTTTGTGTCTAAGGTAAATGAATCCCTATTTATGACATTAGGATCAACCTATGTAGATCTAGATCAAGAATAAGTTGAAGAATCTGATGAATAAGAAGAAGGATAAGTGGACCTTGAAGGTGAAATCATCTATGCTCTAGATGAGAATGAAAAGTTGAGAAAAAAGAACACAAGATAGAAATAGCATGGACAAAAAGAAATTGAAAAATTATCCAAAAGTCTTGAAGAATCTGATCAGATGGTGATGAGCCTAAAGACATATAGAAGCACTACTAATGTGAAGAAAGATGATCTGAGAAGAATCTTGAATAAAGGAAGAAGAGTAATGATTCCATCTCTAAAAACTTAAGGCAAATGTAGAAGATAAAGGAAACTAATGCAGATAGATACACCAAAGTGAGAGACTTAAAAAAGCTAGAGTATAAAAGAGCTCCTCATGTTGCACCAATAAATGCTATGACTAGGTATTCCTCATCTTTCTATGGTTATTGTTATATTTATAATCATTTTGGTCATAATTCTAGTAATTATAGAGTTATACCTATAAGGATAAATAATTTTATAAGCAAAAATTCATTTTCACCCTTGTTAGATACAAATGTAATGTGTTATAATTATAATAATTTTGGTCACATAGCTAAATATTATAGAACAAGATTTATAAGATCAAAAGTGTAAGGAAAGAAGAAAGACATGTTTACTAGTTTGAACAAAGGATCACAAGTTTATGAAAAGAGGAGATATAAGAAACCTAAGCATTTATAGAAAATGAAAGATCAAATAATGGTGGAGAATGCTACAGAGGTTAGAGAATGTCAAGAGATCTCAATGTTTGCTCATTTTGAGAATGAAAAGACAAAGCTCATGGAGAAGTCCAAGGTGATAACCAAGCATATCTATGAGTTATGTATAGATTCAAGTGAACATCTTTATATTTTTGAGAAACTTTCATGCATAAAACATCAGTGATGACATTTTGAGCTACAAGGAAGATTCATTAGATGAACATGTATGTCATGGATCCATATTGTCTCCATGTATTGTTAATATAATCATAGAAGAAAAGTAGGATAGTTTAATGGATGAGCATGTTACTTCACTCAAGCCTAAGAATAAAAAGAAGAATAGAAAGAACAAGATGACCAAGGAGGAGAAAGATATTGAGGATTTATGAGCAACTCCTTATTTCACATTATTCTAAGACATTGTGAAGTATGGTGTCTATATTTATGCTTCTTAAGAGACCCATTTCAATGGAGAATCAAGTGATGTCTTCTAAAAATGATAATTCAAGTAGGTTTTAATGATTACTTGATCAAACCAAGTCAAGTGTTGTGTATTCAAGGGACATAATGAGTGTTTCAATATAGATTCTTTTGGCATAAGGGTTCTAATACAAGAAACCCTTGACATTGTGTATCTTGGGTTATGTAATGAGTTAGGTCACCAAACTTAGAGAACATGTGTAAAATAATGATATACATGTGTTAAATGAAGTTATGGTGTAATATAGGTATTCCTTTGATGCAAATATGGAGCATGGAGTTAGGGGGAGCTAACTAAGAAAGCATGAATGGCTTGAGAAGATATGCATAGTGTAAGGGGGGGCTAGATTATCCAATTTGTTAAGATCAAGAAGGCTTAGAGTAGAGGAGATTTACAATTGGTCAAGTCCTAGGATTAAAAGACTATTTAAACTAAGAGATTTATTAATCCATAGAAGAAGATGCGAAAAGACAACTTAGGTATGCATATCCTTAAAAATTTATAATTATTTGATGGTTAAATATTCTTGGACAAACTCCTTTATTTGATAAGGAGGGAGAAACATGTAAAAAAAAGTCATAAAGAGTCCCTTTTCCATTGATGTCAAAGGGGGAGAAAAAGTACAAATGCTCTTTATGGGAGAAGAAGAGAAAAATTATCTCTACACAAGTTAAAAGAGAAATAAAAAATACTAGAAGATTAGATCATTTAGTTTACCATCAATGACAGAGGGGAAGATTGTTAGAAATATGATTATCATTGATTTCAAAATGGAGTAATGTCAAAAGGGACATTATGAGCATGTCATTGATGTCAAAATGGAGATTATGGATGTCATTGGTGCTCAAGATTGAGTATGGTGAATTAAGGATATGTAAGACATTCTATCAAAGGTCAAGGATGATTGGAGTGATTATGTGCATGAGTGGAAGTCATCTGGTTCCTCATATTATTCATCTAGACATTTTGGGTCTATATACAAAAATATGAGAAGGCATTTTATTGACATCACCATTGCCACATGTGAATGCGTATGAGGGAGGTGGTCACATGATTATTATCACATTAGTCCCTAGTAGTTAAATGCCATATTTAAAGTCATGTGATGGAGCATAATTGAATATATGAGGATGTAAAGTTGGGTACTTAGACAAAATTCATTAAGTTCCAACACAACCAATTTGAAAAAGAGCTAAATAGATTCAAGTAATCATATTCATGAGGTCAGTGTTTACACATATGGAGGTTTAAGGACAACATGATCATATGGGTTTGTTCATTTTTGTGCCTAGATTATATGCATTAAATCTCAGGTCATGTGACATAATGAGATAAAAGATATGTTAGAGTAAAGTATGGCTCCATGATATTCTGATAGTGTTTTCCAAAACTTAGTTAAATTTGTAGTTTGTAAGATAAATCTAAGTAGGAACTTTGAAGATACCATATCTTAAACATATGAAGGCTTTAGGAGAAAATGGATATATGCATTAAATCCCCTAAACAAGAGGAACATATGCACTAATTTTTAGGTCATATGACTAAGAGCAACAAATGTTATGTAGGTGCAAAGTTAGCCTTCCAGGTATGTTGAAATGGTATCCATAGTCAAAATATGCACAAAGTAATGCAAAGTTGTCATAATTTTACAGAGATCACTTATGGATATTTGCAAAGGAAATAGATATAAGATTTGTTATGGGTTTTTCAAGAGCATCTTGAATATGTGGTCCACAGCTTCAAATGAGAAAGATTGAGCTCAAAATCAAATTATCTTTGCTCTTAGATAAAATAAGGTCTATAAATTAAACCCTAAAGGTTTATGTCATTAAATCAATAATAATTTTCTAATTTTATGTTGATTGGATATCGCTAAGACCTGGTAGCTTAAGTTATAAGTTAAGCCTTTGTCATCATTACAAAACTATCCCCTCGACCTAACAATTACTGGCTCAAGAAATGATAAATGGACTTAATATTTCCTAAGTCTTAGACTTTATATTATGTCCTATCTTGATCACTGGATAACTCTTAATCACACAAAGAATATCCAATGAAGTGTAATGAAGTCAAAGTGTCAAAAGGTCCTCTGAATAAATGTGCAAGTAACAAGTGTCACAATCACAGAGATTGCTTAGTTATTTTTGATGTGGTTTAAATTCAAATCATTAATGAGAAATGTGAGGATGCCAAGTGTCTCAATAACAAGAACTAACAACAATGTATAGAAGGCATGTGTTAATTCCAAGTGTCACATTCTTGAGGAACAAGCAAAGATAAACATTGAGCTTGTTAGAAGTTATGAAAATGAGTAGATGATTATATAAAGGAGATCTAATAGAGTGAGTGGACTTAGATACGATTAAGTTCTCTAAATTTAACAAGATAATGGTGAGTTAGAGACCGATCAGGTTTGAGAAGATTGATGGTACAAAAAAGATCCAAAGATGTAGGAAGCAATGATATAGATAAAGAAGTTTGATGTTTAACATCTAGACAAGGATAAAGAATGTGCATCTTGGGACATCAAATGACACATGAAATATTAGATTAGGAATATTAATGGATGAATTTTAAATTGACAAAGCTAAAGTTTGGAAGTGTATAAGGATCTAATAGATTACATGAGCCTATCAGAGATAAATCGAATGGACATGTTTTAAAGATAAGATATTTGAATGAAAACAATCATATTGTGGTATGAAATATAAGATCAAAGTCCAAGATTTAAGGTCATGCCAAGTCTAACGATCAGTTGTAAAAACATGCAAGAACTTGCATGTAAGCTTTATATCTCAACATAGATAATGAGAATGATCAATCTAACTGATTAAATCTATATTAATGATCATGTGAATCAAAAATTGAGTCTATAAAATGTTATAGATAGTAATGAGATAGGGAATTATGGTGGCAATACATGGAATTGAGACATGAGAAACTTATAGTTCAAACCATAATGAACTAAAGTCCAGAATTAGGATGATGTGTTATATTCTGAGTGTGAACACATAAAAGATATGGAACCCTAAATCAATTATTTATATAAATGATATCTAAGACAAAGAAAATTTTTGGTGAAACCATTTAAAGAGTGTCACATATAAGAATATCTAGACACATGCAAAAGTGCAGAAAGGATGAGCTATTATTGATGAATTGTGTCAAATAGATGATATAGAGATACAGAGGAGCAGAGTTAGAGAGAGATGAAATGTTGTTAAATAGAGACATATCTAGACATAGAGATAGAGGGGTAGAGAGAAGAAAGGCACAAAGAGATAATGTGAAAATCATGATCAGTTATAGATTAGACTTATAATAGAGAGTTAGAGATCAATTAATTTATGAATCTATTTTATAATTTGGAGTTGTAGCTCCATAGATCTGATTGGTTGGTGCCATCAAACAAGTTAAATTGGTGCTCAGTTAGGGGATTGATTTATTATTAGGGTTTGTGCCCTTAAATATCATAACTCATGAGGTTCACCTAAGTTGGTACTCAGATTGGGGATTGGTGTGTCCTTAGGTTTAATTCCCTCAAAAGTGTAACTAGTGAGGTTTATCAGTGAGGCTTTAATCTATGAGGTAGGATTAGAATAGTAGTTTCTAGCAACTATTCCCATCATGGTTTTTCCCTTTGGGTTTTCCATGTATAAATTTGGTGTCATGTGAATTATTATGTGTGTGATCTCTACATATTTGATGTGATTTGCATATATCTTTTAATCTACTTTAAAAGTATTGAAAAGACTAGTTTTTAATTGATATACTAATTCACCCCCTCTCAATATCTAGTTGTATTCCAATACCCTTACTTTTAATAGGAGTAATGAATTTAGGTACCTCATGAATTCTACTAAGGTGAAAATCACCATATAGATTCCCTATACCATAAAAATCATTATGAACCCCTTCCTACTCAACTTTAGGGTCTAAAAAGAAATCATCCTCCCTTGCAGACTCCTCACTAGTGATGTTTATGGCTTCCTTGACTACATTAGACCAAAGGGGTTCACCCCTTTTGACTAGGATAAAAATGACCCCTTATGGATTATATTGGTTGAAGGATTACCTTTGAAATTATTGATAAATGCTTCCAAATACTTGAGCAAAAAAATTGGAATACTTATTGGGTGGCCCCTAAAATGATTAAGCAACATGAAATAGTGAGAAAATATGACAATGTGTTTTCTTTCTAGAGTAATAAACCTCATAATTTAAAGGCAAACTTAGGCCATTTCCTATGGAGGTCCATCCTAAAGAACCCTTTCTAAGAATATGATTTGTTCTTATTTTTTCCATGCTAAAGAAGATATTGATAAGTTCCTCCTTCCTCTTTTTATTTTTAAAGGCCTTCACCCCCAAACAGTCTATGCTAGTGATATTGTCAATGACTTATTACATGACCAGAAGCCTTAGGCCATGCATATGAACTTATTTATTATTATAAACATGAAAAAATTCCATAGGTAATGTCACATCATGTCCCACCAGATGCTCCATGTAGTTGGAAATCCCACCCTTAACCATTTTTTTCTAGACACATGCATCCTTCTTAATGTCTACACAAGAAATTGGTTCAACATGATCATGATCTCCTCTCATACTTGGCTAATAGTTTTTGCTATAAAAGTTTTAGATTGGGACCCTAACTAGAGAATCAAGAGTGACATTGAAAGCAATACCACTTGAAAAATTAAATCTTGGGGTAAAATAAATCCAAACATGTAAGGAATTAAAATGTGATCGATTCATAATTGCCTTACATGTATTAGTTTTCCTCTCCCCCCTTGGTGATAATAACTATTTATGGGCCCAATAAAATCATATGCTCGATTGTACATTATCCATATCAATAAAAGGGATGAAATACAAAGGGTGTGCCACATCACCTTTCCAATGGGTGAGGGATCCACTATGAACCCCTACGTTAGCCATTTTGTATGTGCTAGTGTTTCCTTCTCTATACACATGATTAATAAAAAACCTTGTGAAGGAAGTAAATATATTTTCAGATTCTTTGATGATGCTAGTAATGTTCTAAGAGGGATGAGAGGAACTATTAAGACACTTGATAATGTTCATGGAGTCTCCCTTTACCTATTTATTGTCTATACCTAGCTTAACCATGAGGTTGATTCCCCATACATCAACCTTCAATTCCACCAAATGGATAGTTTGGATCTCTAAGGGTCCTACATATGCTATTAATAGGTTCCCATCAAAATCTTGGATAACACCTCCTGCTCCCACTGGTCCTAGATTTCCTTTAGTATCTCCATCATATTTTATTTTAAATCATTGAGGATGGGGTGAATCCATTGGATCTTAGATATATAAATTCTCTACTTAATGGGATGAGTGGGAAATTCAAGATTCAACAAGTGAAGAAATTGAAAAAATTAGAGGGGGGGAGGGGAATCAAAGGAGGAGGCAATTGTTAGCCAATTTTCTTTCATAAATGCCAAGATTTTCTTAAAAGTAGAGGAGATGTTAAGGGTTAGATTATCAAAGATAAATAAATTCCTTAAGATCCACATTCCCCATAAGATATGAGGAAGAGCTATAATCCACAAAAATTTTAGAGGTGGGTAATCCCAAGGGGCCTCCCATTGATAAATTAGATATTTTATAGACCTAGGTAAAACCCAAGTGAAATTAGACAGATTGAATAAATCTTGAAAAATGGAGGTAGAAGAGTAGGCAAGAAAAATGTGTTCCATGGATTTAACCTCTTATCTACATAAGACATATCTATTAGGAATGGGGATGCCCTCTTCATCACGTTATCCACTATTAGTATTTTATTTTAAGATACCAACCAAAAGAAGATGTTGACCTTAGGGATGAGAATTTTGATCCATAGGTAGTTCTAGTTTTCCTTAATCTCTTCTTGGTCCTTAAGTGAAAGATAAATGGATTTCATAAAAATAACCCATTAGGATCAACTTTCCAAATGAGATCATCCTCTTTAGGGAAGATGCTAATATGAGTGTTTTGGAGGGTTGTTTTTAGCTCTTGTAAAAAATTAGTTTGCTAAGGGATCATGTCTTCTTTGTGGAGAAACTTCCACCTTTTTTTGCCATCAAGCTCTTACCAATAATCATAGACCTTATAACTAATGGTCCTTTTGAAGTGCTCACTCAATCCCATAGTGAGAGGTAAGGCTCTAAGAGAAGATTCATTTAGCAAAATATCCCCTCGAAATATAATTTATTTCCTATACCAATGTTCCATTTAAGTCCCCTCTTGATAATTTCCTTTCCAAATTTCAAGGCTTTCCAAAAGGCAGATCCATTATCTAGTCCTTCTTTCATCAAAAAACCAAAACCCTCCTCAAATTTCAAATATTTAGCCTTAATGATTCTAGTCTAATGATTGTCTTCCTTGATCACCATCCACCCTTATTTGGCTAAGAGGTTTTGGTTCATAGGTCTAACCCTTCTGAGCCCCAAACCATTGTTAGATAAAGGTAAGCAAGACTTATTATAGGAAACAAGTGGGAATCTAAACCTGTCTTCTATTCCCCTTTATAAAAAAATCTTTTGAATATGCTTGATTTGGTCAGCAATTTTTTTGGGGATGACAAAGAGGGAGATAAATTAAATAGAATTACTTTGTAATGAAATTTTGAGTAGTTTCAGTATCTTGTCTTGGGACAAAAAATTCCATTTCTATCCTAAATTTTTTTTATAAATATTATCAATGAGGGGATTCTATAAATCCATTTTCATATTTCCCTCAAAAATAGGGACGCTGAGATAAGACAAAGGAATGTTTTTGATGACAAACCTAATGGTCTTAGAAATCTTCCCTTACATAGAGGTTGGAGTGTTGATAAAGAATAAGGAAATTTTGAGGAAGTTGACACTTTGTTCAGACACTATCTCATAGATTTTTAGGATTTTCTTGAAGTATTTGAATTCAAATACCAAGGCTTCTCCCATCATCAGAGTGTCATTAGTGAATTGTTGATGGGTGGTAGGGCTAGTGTTTAGTACAACTAAGATTACCCTGATGATCTTGGAAGAGCTTAAAGTTTCAATTATCCTACTTAAGTTGTTTTCCATTAAAATGAACAAGTATGGGGATAAAGGATCACCTTGCATGAGCCCTCTGCCTATCGAGAAGAAGCCTTTGAAAACCAAATTGATAATAATGGAGAATATGGGGGTAGATATGTAGGAAGAGATCATATTTCTAACAACCTAATTAAATTTGAAATTTTGAAGGACTCCATCTATAAAGTTCTAAGAAAATCTATAATAAGCTTTATTCATATCTAATTTGAGGAACATACCTTGATGAGAGGAATTGGCCACCAAATGAATAGTTTCATGGGAAATAATGATTGCATCCATTATTTATATACCAAACATGAAGGCCTATTATTACTCTATAATTATCTTGTTGAGAAGAATTTGAATTCTTAGGGCCAAACCTTTAGGGTAAGTCTTGTAGAAAGTGGAGCATAAACTAATTTGCCTAAAGTTCTTTAGTTGATTATCCCCTTGCTTCTTTGGGACAAGAACCAAAAATGTGTTGTTAAATTCTTGAAGCATAGTTCATGCTTTAAATAACTCATCGACATCTAGGAAAACTTCATTTTGGATGATATCTCACAAAACCTAAAAAACTAAGGGAGGAAAACCATCTAGACCAGGGGCCTTATCACCTTGTAGGGAGAAGATGATGGATTTGATTTCTTCATTCGAAGGGGGAGCTAAGATGGAGACATTGTCTCCTTATGAAATACCTCCTTGAATGAGATTGACTACTTGGTCTTCAAGCTAAGCATCCTGAGGAGGGATGAAAGCTAAGAGATTTTTTATAGAAATTAACAATATGAAATTAAATATCTTTATCCTCCTTATGCCAAGTCCCTCTTCCCCATTAATTTTAGAAATGAAATTATGTTGGAAATTCTTGGAAGCTATGAGATGGAAATACTTGGTGTTCCTATCACCTTATTTTATCCAAATTTTCCTTGATTTTTGGTGCCATAAAATCTCCTCCTTAATTTCTAGATTATGAAACAAGCTTAACAAATCCTTTTCTTTTGCTTACAGAGATAGAGTGAAACTGGAAGCAAAAGGTTCCTCCTTGATGCTATGAATTTCTTCGTCAATTTTGAATTTTTGGGAGAAAATGTTACCAAACACTTCTTTGTTCTATATCTTGAGTTTTTATTTGACATTCTTGAGTTTCATGGCCAGAATATACATGGAAAGCACCAATAATTTACACCATTCCTTTAGAGAATCTGATAGAGATGAATTAGTAATCCACATTTTTTCAAATCTAAAAGGGGTAATCTTAAATTTTAACATATTTTTGTCAAAGAATACTAGAGGATTATTATCTGATCTAATCCTTGGGAAAGAAGATAGAGAGTTGTTCAAATAGAGATCCCACTACAAAGACACTAAAATTTGTCAAGCCTAACTTGAATAAGATATTATCCCAATATTCTCTTTGACTAGGTGAAGGGGTTTCCATTAAGGTAAACATATAAAAGATATGCCTCAACTATAAATTCACTAAGGTTTAACATACTATCATTAATAAAGTAGGATCCCCCTTTCTATTCCCTAGGGGAGAGAGGGGAGTTGAAATCACTTGCCACCTTCCATATTTTATCCATGAAATATTTTCTAATCTTAATTAAGTCCTTTTAGATATTTATTCATTTAATTTTATAATTAGTTACATAGACACTATTAATAATTCATTCCTAATTACTATGAATGGTTTTGAATAAAATTTAAATGTGAGAGTTGGATTCAAGTATTAATTTTCCTTCCACTATATCTAGATCCCAAAAATATAATATCCTTCATGAAGCACCTTTATAACTGATACTAAAACTAAGGGATTTACTCCATATGTTGAATTTATTATTTAAAAAAAATTCCCTAACATTTTGGTTTATTGGAAAAGAAAGATATTAGGTTTATGTTTATGGATCAAATTCTAGCTAGCCTTTGTTTCACTAGGTTATTTAACCCTCTTAAGTTCCAAGAGATGATCTTCATTTCTTATTACTTGGAAAGTGTCTAAGTATCATTTGATTACCCTTTTCTACTTTCTTGTTAGTTTAAACTTTTATGGAGTTCTAGTTAGTCAATTTAACTTGGGATTTTGGTTCTTCTCTAATTTTAGCTTTTTTTTTCATTCCTTTTTTGGTTGGAATTTCATCCATTGTTCTTCTACCATTTCCTTTATGGTATTAGTGTTGTCTCTCTTTATTGTAGAAGAAAATTTTCACTTAATAGGGGAAAAATTATTAGACATATTTGGACTCCTAATAGGAGTTGAAAATTCTTGGACATACATGAATTCTTGAAGTACCAGATCTTTGTCAAATAGTAAGGTTTCATAAGAGGAAAGGCTAGGTGAAAGTTTATGAGAAGAAACTTTAAGCTCATTTAGAGAAGGAGATGAATAAAGGTTTTAGGTAGGGGAAGCAAAGCCTACTTCATCCAAGATTTAAACCAAAGGTATAATAGCCATTGATTGCTTGTTATCTGTTTGAACAACTGGATCCATGAGAACCTCACTAACCGAGGGATTCAAGGATAAAATGACCTAAGGTGGGACAAGGATATTCAAGGGATATGGGGAATTAGAGGAGGAAATAGCTATAAATTTTTTCCTTGGGCTAAGAAGAGCAAGAGCAGGTTTAGGAAGAGGGGTAAGTGGAGAGGTGAGAGGGGAAGAGGGTTGGGGGGTGGGAAGATGGGGAAGAAGGGGGTAAGGGTGATGGGAAGGTGGTTTATTAACCCAACAGGGGGTTGGGGCAAGAGAGGGTTCTTTCTCAAGGGACATTCCTTAGAGGATTGATCCAAAACATTATATGTTTTGCATATTTTTGAATCCCTTTCAAAAACTATATGTTGATTCTAAACCCTATATTTATATTTGATCTTAATAAAGTGAATGAGAGGTTTATCAAGTGGAATGAAAACACATACTTAGGTATTTCAGAGTCTACATCTAGACTTGGTAATGGGGTCAATTAAGATAGGTTGACTTAAGGATTTGGTGATACCTAAAATAACCTTAGGGGCTCAGAATTCTAGACTCAACTTCAAACTATTCACCTAAATGAGGATGTCTTCCATAAAAATGCTCTCAAGATTAAACCTAGGCTTTCATTTGAGAAGACACACATTGGATTTTAAAATGAACCATGGGCATTAAATGAGGATCCTAATGTAGTCTTCATAGTGTGATATATTAGTAATAATAAAATTCTTAAGCATCGCTATGATGTCAATCTATCCCTTAGGATGCCATTTGAAATTATCCCACTTGTGAAAAGAGTCAATGTTAGGCCTAAAGTCACTAAATTTAGCTAGGACCAAGTTAGATAGAGAAGAATCAATATTCTTAATTATCAATAGGACTTTAAGGCATACCTCATTTCATTCCCCTACCAAGATCTAAAAATAATCTTCTAATGTTTTTTGTTAGATCACTCCCCAGACACCATGTCCACCTATGAAATATTGTTATTTCCATCAAAGAGATCAAGTACTATGATCGATGGACCCTAATGTGAAACATCTGAAATGTCCTTCAAAGTGGGTGGTAAACCCTATGCTTTCTCTAGCAACAATTGTTAGGTTGTGGAGCTAAAAGCTTCACTGATGCAGACACGGAGGAGGTTGCAGGAGAGTTGCTGAGTGTCAGAGACACCGGCGTCAGTCAGGCCAACCGATGTCGGCAGGATAGGGCAGGAAGGCAACCAACGTCGGTCATAGATCAGCCGGCGTCGGTGACCCCCAGGCAGATAGGGACCAGCATCAGTCACCTGTGTGGTTTAGACTACGTTTATTATGGGTAGTTAGCTAACGAACCAAGTGTTTGCATGATCAGGGCTAATTATAGACTGAGAGCTGCAGATCTAATTATTGTAATTAGATGTCTAATTATTGTTTGGATGAGATCTATATAATAGACTCATGGTTGTATTGGAAAAGTGTGCTAGGGAGTAAGAGAGCATAATTATAAGCTCCTTCTGTGTGTGAGGTAGAGCAATGGTGCGTTCCTCCTAGTGCCTCAGTACCAGGTGTGTTGGTGCTGGATTGGAGAGCTAGCTGGGTTCTTCAGGAGTGTAGGATCTTGGTCACAGTTGCATGGCCTATATAGGAGATCTACATGGTAAGTAAGATCGTTGATCTACAAGTGTATGTGTGTGCAAGGTCGAGGTTCACAGGTGAGCAGAACCGTTGTTTGATTTGCAGGTGTGCAAGGCCATATAGACAGCAACACAACAGGGAGCAGTATCAGGCAGGATCTACTTGGAGTACAGGTGTGTACTCGGATAGAGCAAGAGAGGAAGGGAAGGGAGTTCCTTCCATAAGTATGGTCTGTTGAAGTGCAGGTTATTGCAGGTTCATGGGAGATCTACTTGAAGTACATTGAGTACTTGTGGAGCATGTGGAGTGCTTGTGGAGTGCGTGGAGCACTTGTGGTGTGCGTGGAGCATGGGAGGTGAACACCAACTCTGTATCTGAGTTGGGTGTTGGGACCTGTGAGAGGGAGAGCTTTGGGGAGAAGATTTACTATTCACTTGAGGTGTGGGAAACCTCTGTAAGGTGGTGGAGAAGATGTGGGATATTCTCTATTGTATTCTTTTCTGTATAA
This sequence comes from Torreya grandis, assembly GCA_037957365.1. NCBI lineage: Eukaryota > Viridiplantae > Streptophyta > Pinopsida > Cupressales > Taxaceae > Torreya > Torreya grandis. The sequence goes on from JARHVA010000467.1 coordinate 2,693,082, forward strand.
AGTGTTAATACAAGTTGTGTATTATCTCTCATATGTTGTGTTATTCTGAATTCTAGTTACTTGGTGAATCTGGTTAATTTCCGCATATTAAGTTGCTTGGTATTTGGTAATCAATTGTATGCTTCCGGTGTTTCACATCCCTGACAAGTGGTATCAGAGCCTTGGTTGTAGGTTCTTGAGCTTGATACCAACAAGTGGTATCAGAGCTAAGGTTGCAGGAAGCAGGGTTGTGTTTGGTTACAGGTCACTCTTAGGGGTTTCTGATCGAGTGGGAGTAGAGCAACGGCAGATCAAAGTAAGCTAAGAATGGAGGAGTTGAAAAGCACAGACGGTCACTCACGGTCCGATGGAAAGAAAGAGCAGGTAAAAGAAGATTGTTGATTGGTAGCAGATCAGCATGAAGAAATTGAAGATACAGATGTAGCAGGGGTTGTTGCACAGGATGTGTTTGCAGGTTTCTTGGATAAAGTTGAATCTTGGATAAAAGATTCAGTTGCCTCTTTCCATGCAGCCCCAGGTAGAGGAGCTGGTAAGCCTTGCCAAAGAATTGGCAAAGGGGAAGTGAAGCTAAAATTGTAGGCGGCCAACACACAGGTGTTGATGAAGGTCATGCAGGTCCCAAGTTTGGAGATATGGCTAATTTCTTCAGAAAGATTGGGTGATGAGAGATGCATAAGAACTCTCACAGTGGTAGCACTTGAATTAGCTGGTGGTAAGAAAATAGGTATACTTTATCTACTTGTTTATATTACTGATTTTTCTTCTGTTGTGGAGATGTGGCTTCGTAGGCTTGGTCACATGAGCAGGAAGGAGATGCATGTTCTTAAGTGGAAGATAGATATATTTGACAGGCTTAAGAACTGGAAAGCCTTGGTGTTCTTGGAGGAGATGGCGGACAGAGTTCAGTGGATGGTGCTGGATACTTCTGAGCAGAGCAGTTTGGACATGGGTTTTGATTCAAAGAAGCTCGCGGGTAAAAAGTCATCATTCACAGGCAAACACAGGTACCGGCATCGGTCAGGAGGAACTGGCGTCGAACAGACAGATGCCGATGTCAGTCATGTGCAGACCAAAGCTGGCGATGTCAGGCAGGGTAAGACCGACGTCGGTCATGTGACCGACGTCGGCAATATGTAAGACTGATGTCGGTCAGGAGGACCGACGTCGGCAGCAGGGACACCATAGGGTCGGTAGTCAGGGATAGACGCATGGAACTGACATCAATCGGATGCAGACTATGGAGTGACCGAGGTCGGTCACTGTAACAAATTTTGGGTGGACAGCATGCTGTTAAGGAGTCTCAAACACCCATACGGAGGACTAAAGGTGTAAGTAGGCCCTCAAATTCGTGTTCCTCTTCTTCATACTTGTTGCTGATTATAGAGCAGGAAGGATCCAGGAAACAGGTGGGAGCTAGGCAGGATTATGATGCAGAACCAAAAAAGAGTTTTGGTTGGTTTGCCAGCTGGATGAAAGCACAGAGATGAATGGATGCCTTAGTAGAAGAATAGAGAGAACGGATACGTGAGACGGAAGACCAGGCATATGGTCTTGAGGAGCTGCAGGATAGTGGTACCAGGTTTGACAGGTGGAGGATGAAGCATGGCTTCAGTCGATGTCAGGGTAAGTGGTTTGACTTACCAGGAGGATGATGGTCATGACATCATTCTGTTACTGTATGTGGATGGTATGTTTTGCTATAGCAGGTTTGTACATACAGGGTTTTGCTGAGCTAAGGGTAAGATTAGTTCAGTGTCATGTCATGAGGAGTTTGGAGCAGCAAAATTCTTTGACATGGGAGGCATGGAGATCACAGGTTGATTTTGTCTCAAGTGGGAGCTGATGTGAATCAGGTGTTGGCGAGGTTCAGGATGCAGAACCGGAGCACACTAAGGGCTGGACAGGTACAGTGTCCGAAATCACATGAGGTCTGGTATAGACCTGAGTATTCCCATGCAGTGGGAGCTGTCAGAGTTAGGAGCCAATTCAGGGAAGTGGGTTCTCAGTTTTTTGAGAGGGACCGGCAGCAGGTGTTGCTATGCAGGGTCAGGACTTCACTATAGGTGCTGTAGGTTCAGATGTGGCAGGGTACTCGGATGACAGGTGGTACACCACGGGATGTGTGGTGGGTTGTCTTCAGGTGGGAGCTTGAAGAGGGATACAAACCAGGAAATAGATTAGACAGAGTATAGGTATAGGTACAGTGCAGGTATTTATCTCCAAGTGGGAGATTATTAGGTTGTGGAGCTAAAAGCTTCACTGATGCAGACACAGAGGAGGTTGCAGGAGAGTTGCTGAGTGTCAGAGACACCACCGTCGGTCAGGCCAACCGACGTCGGCAGGATAGGGCAGGAAGGCAACCGACATCAGTCATAGATCGGCCGGCGTCGACGACCCCCAGGCGGACAGGGACCGGTGTCGGTCACCTGTGTGGTTCGGACTGCGTTTATTACGGGTAGTTAGCTAACGAACCAAGTGTTTGCATGATCAGGGCTAATTATAGACTAAGAGCTGCGGATCTAATTATTGTAATTAGATGTCTAATTATTGTTTGGATGAGATCTATATAATAGACTCATGGTTGTATTGGAAAAGTGTGCTAGGGAGTAAGAGAGCATAATTATAAGCTCCTTCTGTGTGTGAGGTAGAGCAATGGTGCATTCCTCCTAGTGCCTCAGTACCAGGTGTGTTGGTGTTGGATTGGAGAGCCAGCTGGGTTCTTTAGGAGTGTAGGATCTTGGTCACAGTTGCATGGCCTATATAGGAGATCTACATGGTAAGTAAGATCGTTGATCTGCAAGTGTATGTGTGTGCAAGGTCGAGGTTCACAAGTGAGTAGAACTGTTGTTTGATTTGCAGGTGTGCAAGGTCATATAGACAGCAACACAACAGGGAGCAGTATCAGGCAGGATCTACTTGGAGTATAGGTGTGTACTCGGATAGAGCAAGAGAGGAAGGCAAGGGAGTTCCTTACATAAGTATGGTCTGTTGAAGTGCAAGTTATTACAGGTTCATGGGAGATATACTTGAAGTACATTGAGTACTTGTGGAGCACGTGGAGTGCTTGTGGAGTGCGTGGAGCACTTGTGGTGTGCGTGGAGCACGGGAGGTGAACACCAACTCTGTATCTGAGTTGGGTGTTGGGACCTGTGAGAGGGAGAGCTTTGGGGAGAAGATTTACTGTTCACTTGAGGTGTGGGAAACCTCTGTAAGGTGGTGGAGAAGATGTGGGATATTCTCTATTGTATTCTTTTCTGTATAAAGTGTTAATACAAGTTGTGTATTGTCTCTCATATGCTGTGTTATTCTGAATTCTAGTTACTTGGTGAATCTGGTTAATTTCCGCATATTAAGTTGCTTGGTATTTGGTAATCAATTGTATGCTTCCGGTGTTTCGCATCCCTGACAACAATACTGTCACATCTTTCATGGAATCCCCAACATTCTTTATGAGATCTCCCAACTAAAAATCACTTTCTTCATGCCCATCGCTCATGTTCAAAATTATACCTTCAGTATTCTTCCCACCCATCACTTGCATTCAAAATTTGCATTATAGTGCATTGTATAACATATTTTATCTAAGATTGTTATCAATTTATTATGGTGCCATGTCCATTTCTAATAATATGGAAAGTATATGACTAACCTAATAATGATGCTTTAGAAGGGGACTAGAGCAGGTTTAAAAAACAAATTTATTTATTATTTAAATAAATTTGAAACTAATTATAATTTTTAAGGTTTAATAGTAAATTAATTTTATAATACTACCCTTTTATTTATGTGTGTTAACACTAAAAAAATGCCTTGAGATTCTTAGAATAGGTTTGAGTCAAACAAAAATGATTTGGAACACATTTTATTTTTAATATGTTAATTTTATAACCTAAGTACTTATTCACATATATAATAAACTATTAATAATAATATGAAAATAAAGGAAACATATACTCAATAAAAAATGAATAAACATAATTCTATCTATAAGGAATATATCTTATAAATATAAACATAATCATGTGGAAAGTCATATACAATGAAAATTGTATGTACTATTTGGAGGGATATCTTTCATATATTTATAAATCCACCCTAAAATGTAGAGTTAAAAATAAAAATTATTAATTATTAATCTTTATGGAAAAAAATATGAACCTTTTTCACACTCATTTCATGATAAACTACTGCAAAAACATTGTGAAATTTGATTTAATTTTTCATTATATTATTAAACATAAAAAATCATTGGATTATAAAATTATTGATCAATCTCTTTAAAAATTTCCACAAAAGTAGATAAAATATATATTATCTATTTTTTGTCAAACAATACACAAAGTAACTCCCAAAATGATAGTAAAATCAATACATGTGAGTGGATCAAATTTTCAAATTCCCATGACAAAAAAAATAAAAAAGGGAAATTAATTTTTATTTGTTGGTTATTAGGGTCATCTCAAAAATGTCTTGGTCAAAATATGTATTTCAAATTAAGCTATTAATTAATGGATGCTACCAAAGAGAAAGGCAATGATATATGAAAGAAAGAAGATATCATATCATGGTAGAGTCTAATAAAACTTTTAAAAATTATCATTAGTCCACTATATGGAAATATCCATATATTTACCAATTCTGATCATTAAAATAAATCTAAATTTATAAAAATTGATACAAAATTTTATTGATATGAAACTAAAATAAAAAGAAGAATGAAAAGTAAATATTATAAATATAATAATAATGAGATTTTGAATTAATATTAAATATAATCCCTTGGGATCATTTATATAAATTAAATTTATGTTTTGATTAAAGTAAGCCCACCTTTAATTGGTGTAGGAACCAACCTAAGACACATTGGGAGGATTAGTTATCCAAAGAGATACAAGACACAATAGAGATAAATAAGGGGTGATTAAGCCCAGACAAAAATAAAACCCAAAAAATGTGTGAATAAAACAAAAAAAGTAAATAAAAAGTTAAAACTACTAATAAAACCTTCAAAATTCAAGAAACAAAAAGACCCCCCAAGGTCTTAATGAGGACTTTTAGTATATTTTACCTAGGTCCTAGACCTAGGGCTTCCTTAGAAGTATATTTCAAGTCTTCAATAGCTAAGGGGGAATTATTTATTGTATGGGTCCTAAGTTAAGACCTTGAAATATTAAACCCTCCACCTGAGAGAACTAGACCTTGTGAGTCAAAAGGATCTTCCTTCTTATTATAGATATGGGTGATAGGGGTTGATATTATTCCCTCCTTACCTTCCACACCATATTTCAAAAATATATCCCATCGAATCCCTCTAATATCCTTCTTTATTGCTCTTATCTCCATGGCTTTTCTCCTTATTCTGAGTTCAACTAAGTGTAATCTAGTTTTGGGGGAGATAACTTCATGACACGTAGACTTGTTTGAGCTAGGTTCCTCTTATGATACCTCATTAAAGACATATACAATATGGATATGGCTTATTTGGATACCTTAATTCTCATACTTCTCAAAAGTATGAACATATCTTATTAGAGATATAAGATGACTGAGAGGGGGGGTGAATTAGTCAACCAATCTTTAACTTTCAAATCGCTTGCCATTCATTCATTGACATTCATGAATCAAAATAATAAGCAAATGCAACTAGATTACCATCAAAGCATGAATAAGAGAATCACATTGTAACATAACATCTAATGTGGGAAACCCTCATGGGGAATAAAACCCACTCTCAATCTTGAAAAAACATGGACTACTTATCATATAAGATGATCACAAACATGAGACTAGTCAAGTCCTTCTAACCAAAATTTAGTGAAACACTTATTTCATAAGGAACACCTACCCCTAAGATAATCAAGTCCTTCTAACCACTATTGGTCAAGTCATTCTGACTAGCTTTAGTGAAACACCTATTTCACAAGGAACACCCACCCCTAAGATGATCAAGTCCTTCTAACCACCTATTAGTAAAGTCCTTATAACCTAGATGTTGAGTACCCTCCCAACACCTATGAAATGAACATCTCCTAAACACTGATTTCCTACCAATATGATGGAGATACAATGTATATCGATCCCCTACACTTCTTCACACAACCACAAACATCCAAAACCACATTTTGGATAACTCTATGCTTATCATCAATAACTCTATCAAAATCTCAATGACATGATAAAATGGTCATACACATAATCCACACTCTGATCTACCTCTCAAATCAATCACCAAGATTATATGAACATCATCTATCTTTATCTCACATTCAAGGCATCTAAAACATCCTTTTCGATCAATCTAGACCTATTTGCTCATACTCAATCTTCAAACCTACAAGAGCACTATTTTTGACATTAAAAATATGACCTAGAGGTCATACACATAGTCATAAACCAGCTCTATTCTTCAATCCATACAATAGGAACCTTTACTCTCCTTTGCCTCTCAACTCTATACTCTTCTTCCACTTGGAGCCTCTTTTCATAAGTATATTAATCATCATCTTTGATTTCACCTTTTATAGAGCCTTCATGATTATTATCTTATAAATAGGCAATAATACTTGTCTTAGCCCTTAAGACATTGATATCTCAATTACATCTCCATAGGTTAGCAATAACATCATGGGTCACAATTAAGCATCTATGACTTTTAATTAGGCTTTATTAGCCCTTATAGGTCTCATGGAGACCCATCCATCTATTTGACACTTATATAAGAAAATTAAGAACAAAATAACACTTTAACAATACATAAATCCATGCCACATGATATATAGGTCCTCCTTAAGTGACAACATCCATCAAAACACCCTTATACTACACCATAATTCACTTAAACAACATTTTGTTCACATAACCACCATGAACAAACACAAAATCACCTTTTAAGACTTTGATAATAATAAATATGATTGATCACACTTTCATAATCCACATATATGGTCCTCATGGAGTATAAACCACTCTTTGATAGTTATCTCATCTTGAAACATCAAAACACCATCAAGAACAACTCTATTACCCTTCTCAAGTTACTTGTAGATTATGAATGAACACATAATCAAATTTATATCTAAATAAATTTGATATTACAAACATTTATAAATTAAAATTAATATTTCTAGATGTATCTTGAAGTCCTCTATAACTTTTCTTTTTACTACAACATCAAATTATGTATATATTAAAAGTTATGGATCAAAAACCAATCACTAGTCTTTCCTTCATTAAGTTAAAATATCTAAATCCAAACAGTCATAGTTAAACCTCAGTCACTTAGAAAACATCTCATGATATTTTAAATATATACCAAATACACACCGTCAATCTCGATAGATCAACTAGGTCTTTATCTTAAAATGCTCACCATTAGATTTTGCTCACAACTCCCAAGATCATGACACTTGGCATCTTCATGTGACTTATAAGAACTTTAATGATAGTCCCTTACACTTGTGACACTTGGTATTATCATATGAATTTTTGATTATTTTACTTGTCCTACACCACTAATCTTCATCAGTATAAACCTCCATTCACTGTGGATCTTCTAACAAACTAGCAAGCTTATGACACTTATCACCTGCACATACACCCTTTGACATGTTGACTTCATACATACCATTAATCTCAATGTTTACACTTAAGTGATCATTCTTGGATCTTCTAGACCAATGGCCTCAGACTTCAACATGATTAAATTTTATGGTCTTTGGCCCATCATAGTCTGCTAGAGCAACTTTGAAGATTTATAACTTGAGCTAGAAATCACTTCAAGACTCCAAATTTTTAGGGTATCTTTTTGGCACTATATATAACATATCCATGTAAACATTTGATAAAAATGACTTTTTACATACCTAAAATAAATGCACGAACTTTTTGGTTCATTCATATATGCATAATGTGCAATGACAATCTAGCTAAGTATAGGAACTTAGAGAACTTCTATCTAAGAGGTCAACTTTTCACCTACATGTCTTTAGCTACGCTCAACCTCATTTCCTAAAATTTAAAACACAAATTTGGAATAATTTGATCACACCCATATGACCAACTCCCCCTAACTCATTCATATGTGGCAATGGTGATGTTAGCAAACTACCTACTCATATTTTTATATCATAGAACCAACTATGCCAAGATGAACTAAATGAAGAATTGAATGAATACACCATGAAATTAAAAAATCTCTTCAATCATCCTTAACCTCTAATAAGACCCCTTAAAATTATCTCATCATCCATAACATTTATCAACTTCCTATCCAAGCATGTACTAAATATCCATGATTACATACTAGGCTACCAAGCATATGCCAACACACTATTCACATGCTTATTTTCTCTTCTTTACATTAAAACACATAAAAATGATAGATAAATTATGATAAACCTAAGATTTTATGCTTCCATAGTCCATAAAATAATAAGTAATAACTTTTGGCAAAAAATTGTGTCTAATTTTCAAGATCGATGCATTTCAGATCAATCTTAAAAAATAGACATATTTTTATATAAACATAAATAATTATAAGTCTAATGAAGTTTTGAACATAAGTAATCAATTTTTATTTGAAAATAAAATCAAGGTTCACTGTAATATGTATAATCATAACAACATTATCCCTGATTGGGAAAATAAATTGGTTGTTAACCTTTCTAACTATCCATTGGATAAACCCTCTTTAATCTTATTAAAAAGGGGTTTAGGTTTTGATATTACCCCTAGGAACATACATAAATAATATTTAATTATATAAATATATATTTCCATTAAACACCTTCCTTTTAACCTAACAAAAGAATTAAGACAAGATTGTGTGGTGGCTTTGTGCAAAGCAAGACCACCTTCTTGCAACATTTCCAAGGAAGAATGGGGAGATATTAAATCCCTTAAATGTAACAATGATATTTTAATACTCAAATATGATAAATGTAATTCTACTATTATTCGTAACCATTTTAACTATGACTCAAAGATGTTAGATCATCTTTCCAATAGTGGTAGTTATAGAAGGCTGGATCATAACCCAATTTGCAATATTATTAAAAAGGTCACTAAAGATATAAAATATTATTATTTAGATAATTATATTAAAAATAAGTTAATTCATAATGAGGAAGTTACCCCCTAGATATATGGTACTCTAAAAATCTGCAAGGTAGGTGTTCTTTTAAGGCCTATTGTTGACACAACTGACTCTCCTACTTACAAGCTTGCAACATTCTTAGCTAAAAAACTTTCACAACTTGTAGGGAGAACCTAATCTTTTATTTGTGACTTAGGTGACTTTGAATAATTTATTAAGGATAAAAATTTTGAGAGTAATGATCTATTAGTAAGCTTTGATGTGGTGTCACTCTTTACTAAGGTTCCCATTTTTGAAGTAGTGGAAGTAGTCTGTAATCTCACAAACTTAGAAATCACTGATCTTATTGCTTTATGTTTTAACTCTAATTTTTTATCCTTTAAAGGTATCATTTATGAGTAATGTTAAGGCATGGCCATGAGATCTCCTCTTTATCCTCTAGTTACTAACCTCTTTATGGAAAAATTTGAAGAGTATGCTCTTCATTCATTTTCATTGAAACCTAAATGGTGGAAAATATATGTTGATGACACTAGCTTATGTTGGAAACATGGCTTAGATAATTTGGAATATTTCTATTCCCACCTCAAAAATCTATTTCCTATGATAAAATTCACTAAATAAATTGAGATAGAACTATTGCCTTTTTTAGATGTCCTCTTGATCAAGGAGGACAGTTCATTATCTAGGAAGGTCTATAGAAAAGGAACACATACAAACATTTATTTGCATTCCTCCTCCCATCATCATCTAGCTTAGAAAGTAAGGGTCATTAAAACTCTAATCACTAGGGCATTTAAAATTTATGATGAGGAGAACATTGATTCTGAAATCAAACATCTTAATAAAGTTTTTAAGTTGAATGGTTACTCTAGTAAATAAATATCTAAGACTGTCAAGTAAGTTAAATATAATACTAATAGAACCAAAGATAAGAGTAATTTGGTTGAAGGAACTATTTATTTTCTCCCATATGTGGAGAGCATTTCTAATAAACTAGCTAAATTTTAAATTGACAGAACATTCAATCAACTTTCCTTCCTATCAATAAGTGTCACATGTTAATTGGTTCTTCCAAGGATAGGTTATACCCAAACCTCAGGAGTGGTGTCTAAAAGGTTGATTGTTCGTGTGGTATTTCATACATCAATGAAATAGGTAGGTTAGAAAAAACAATGATTAAAGAACATTTAGCTGACATTCATCTTGAAAGAGAAGAAAGTTTAGCCCTTGCAGAACACTCATTCAAGATGAAGCATGTAATCAATATTGAGAATGCTATAATATTATTAGTTGAAGATCATTATCATAATAGTAAAATGAAAGAATCCATATAAAATTTGAAACACCCTAATAATATGAATAGGGATGGAGGGCTAAAAATTAGCCATTCTTGGAAACCACTAGTTTATAAATATTAATTGTTTTTTGTTTTTTACTCTCCTTAGTCATTAGAGGGTAGTTGTATTTTTAAACAAATTAGCTTTAGTTTATTCCTAAATTTAGTCTCTTTTTTTAATTAAATAGTTTGTGTGTGTGTGTGTGTGTGTGTGTGTATGTATATAGTATTATTAGGTTATTTTATTTTATTTAACAATATTTATATACCTAATAGGAGTTTAATTTAAATTTATAATATTTTACTATGGTTATTATTATGATTTCATTTTAAAAAATATATTTCTTTTTATTTCTATTTCTTTTTATTTTTTTAATTTAATTATTTATTTTTGGTAACTTTTGGTAATGGCTATTTTGTTATGTTTTTGGCAAAAAAAATCAATAGTCATTCATTTTCCCTTCGCTTTTAAGAGAAAAGGTTTTTTTGTTCTCACATAACAATTTTTACTGATGAAAGATCAAAGTAGTGGATCCAAAACGTGTTGATCTTGAAAAATAGACATAGTTTTTGCCATAAGATATTACTTGTTATGATAATCCTAGCTCATATGTATCCAAATCCTACCTTGCACAAATTTAGGCTCAAAATAATCATCATCATCATGACATCACCACTTTTTCATTACTTTTGATATTAATACACAGATGACATTAATCTTTGAAATCAATGACAACACTTGCCAACAATCTCCCCCTTTATCATTGATGGAAACCTCATCTTTTTCTTCTCCCCCTTTGACATTAATGACAAAGTGGAATAAACAACCACCAAGCTCCTCTTAATATCATTAATGTATTCAAATATACTTCTAAGTGCTCAAGATACTTACATACCTTGTATGAAATAATTGATCCCCCTTTGACATGCATCAAACTAAACTTGGACATCTCTGATCCTTAGACCTGATAAAATACTCATAGAGCTTAGAAATTTCCCCCTAACATCATGCTCCATCTCATGTCATCTATTCTATTAAATACATCAATTTGAACTTGGGATATTCTTATCTTTGGACCTATTTACCTACAAAACTCACAAGCTTCCTTTGCTTATGCACAAAGATTCAACATATTTTCATCTTTATGACTAGGTTTGATCAAGTCATCATATCTACCTTTTTAAAATATAATCTATAGTAGATATCACCACATATTCAATAGGATTGAATAATATCACATATTATTCCCCTTAAAACATACATATCTCCTCAAGTCACTCAAGCTATGTGAGTTAGCTCCCCCTAACTATGTGCATACTACATTGTACTTCTCAACCATGCACCATGACAACACTCTTCTTTGATCATGTAATTGTATTAATGAGGAATAAACATATATGAACACTAAAAACTGATTCAAATAACCTTGATAACATTTAAAGGGACTCCCTCTAATATCTCCGAGCCATTGCACCTCTTGAGCTTCTTCAAATCTCTACACACCATGAAGAACCACCACATAAGCTTACTAGCCTTCTCTCTTAATCCACTTTAAGGTATAAAAATATAACTTCATACCACCCATAAAATATGAAACATGATCTAGACCAACTTCATAACTTACCTTGAAATACTCATGCTTTTCTCTTTTGGAGAAATTGAGCAAAAACATCAAATCTTCATACTAGGCAGGTCTAGACTCCTTGTATACCTTCATGGAACTTGTAGATCCCAAAAAAAAATTTATACACACCTTAAATACTTAAAAATTCATATATGGATCACTCTCATAGTCCCCCTTGGGAACACCAATTTTCATTACCTATCTCATCCTCTGCAACATACTTCCTTCACAAACCTTCTAGCCAATTAAGCCTCCATTCTGACAAAAACTTAAATAATTTGAAAACCATAAACCTTCAAATCTATATGAATATTTATTTGAAAACCCATTTTTCCCATTCAACATATTAATAATCCTTAGACCTCAATTCATAAGGCAAACCACTTTTCTAACATAGCCCAAAACTCTAGAATCTCAAAATAAACATGGTCAACAAACCTCCTTCTGGTCAACACTCACTCTAAAATTGCTTGCACACCTAGATAGAACCATAATTAAATTCTAGACCAATATTTGAGCCTCCATATTTTTGGGAACCCATACATCCTATAATCCATTTTAGGCTTGCTTTCGCTTAAACCAAAAATTGAGCAAACTGAGAGTACTAAAAAATCTCCAATTTGACTTCAACAAACCTTCAGACCACAAAACCACCTTTAACATTATAGAATAAGGTAAATAGAGATTTCTATGTAAAAATATCATCTTCAACTAACACCTTCTCCTCTTTTAAATAAGACAATAATAACTCTTGGTAATAATGAAACTCCTTACCTTAAAATTCTTCAACTACAGTAAATAGACCATCAGATTGAGATCCTTATTTTAGATTTTCCTTGGCCTTAAATAGTATAACTGACTTGATTCTTAGATCATTAACCTTATACATTTGGACTACTATCAAACTTTTATATCACTCTTGAAACACCTCCAAAATTGATTGTTTTTCTTCAGTATTAGCATTTTTATCCTTGAGCTCAATAGGACTAGCCTTCACTACCTTAGGTCTCCACATCATGTTTTGAATTTTTATATGCTTTCTAGGAGTCTCTCCCTTTTTCAAATTACTTAAGGTATTATCAAATTTACTAGGAAAAGGTATATAAATATGACCTTTCTTATCACAAATTAAATAAATAACATCATTCATACCTTATGATAGATTTTAACTATTATCAATCTTTGGCCAAAAACTCCTTATATCATAACCCCATGAATTTTGATACTAGATTGAATTCCTTCTACATTCCTTAGCTCTATGACCATACTTAATATATTTATAATATGACCATGGAAAAAAATATCATACCTTGAAGCATTTGGTTGTCTAACAAAACTTTTTGTATTGCATTCAAAGCTTGCATTCTCTTTGACATACCCAAGCTTCTCATGCTTAATTTGAAGCTTATCCAACTTGAATACAATAAAATCATGCTCACTCTTTAATGAATCCATTTCAAACTTTAACTATGTACACTCATCATCTTTAATTCTCAAAATATAACTTACAACCTCTAACTAAAATATGATATCTTTGATGGTTTCTTTATCCTCCTTGGCTTGTTTAGCCAAATCATTCTTCAATCTACAAACTTTTTATTCAATAAACTTGAACAAATATTTATTCTTATTCTCATCTCTCTTGATCTTTCCTAACAAACTTCCTTTAAGAGAACTAACTTGTGCTTTAATAACTTTGATCACATACCTCATCTAGTGATTCCTCTTTATGAGCTCAGCTCCTAGATCTACTTCTTCTTCCTCGCTATCATAGAACACTTCTTCTCCATTGTCATGAAAAACTTCTTCATCATACATGATTTCATTTTCTTTTTAGCAACTTTCCTCTTTGAACTCAAACTTGCCTTGGCATCTTCTAGCTAAACCTTGAGATCATTGATAACTTTCTCATCCTCTTTGGCATCTTTCTGTAAATATCAACTCTTCAAGTGCCTTGATCATAACCTTCCACTATTGATTCTCTTTCTTCAACTACTTGGCCATCTTGTGCTACTTAGTATCTCCTTCAAGATATTAAGCTTTCTCCAAAGGACTTGCTTTGATACCAATTGTTAGAGGTATAATATGACTGAGAGGTAGGGGGGTAAATCAGTCATCCAATCTTTCACTTTTAGATCACTTATCATTCATTCATTAACATTTATGAATCAACATAACAAGAATATACAACTATATTACCATCAAAATATGAATAAGATAAGCACATCATAACACAACATCTAATGTGAGAAACACTCATGGGGAATAAAACTCACTCTTAAGTCTACAAACACATGGACTACCTATAAGATTATTTAAAACATGACACTGGTCAAGTCCTTATAACCAAAATTTAGTAAAACACTTTTTTTCACAAGGATCACCTACCCATAGGATGATCAAGTCTTTATCACCATTTTTTGGTCAAGCTCTTCTAACTAGATTTAGTAAAACACTTGTTTCAAAAGGAACACCTACCCATAAGATGATCAAGTACTTTAAACCACCTATCAGTTAGGTCCTTCTAACCTAGATGTTGATCACCCTCCCAACACATATGAAATGAACATATCCTAAACATTAATTGCCTACTAATCTGATAAAAATACATTGTATATCAGTCTCCTTCACTTCTTCAAATAGCCAAAACCATCAAAAACCACCTTTTGGATCACTCTATCATATGGTCATAATCTAAAATAGCTCTACCATAACCTCAAAAACATGATTAAATGGTCATATACACAATCCACACTTTTATTTACCTCTCAAATCAATCACCAAGATTATACATACATCATCTATCCTTAGCTCATACTCAAGTCATCTAGAACATCCTTTTTGATCACTCTAAACCTCTTTGATCATCCTCAATCTTCAAAATTATAATATCACTATTATTTACATGAGAAATATGACCTATATATCATAAACATAGTCATAAACCTAATCTATTCTTTAATCCATCCACTATGCACCCTTATACTCCACTTCTAAAATCTACACTCTTCCTCCACCTGAAGCCCCTTCTCACAAGTATAGAAATCATCATCTTTGATTTTACCTTTTATATAGAATTCATGATTATTATCTTCTAAGTATGTCATAATAATTGTCTTATCCTTTAAGGTATCTAACATATCTCAAATACATCTTCAAAAGTCGACAATAGAATCCATGGGTCACAATTAAGTAGTTATGCCTTTTAAATATGCCTCATTAGCCCTTATAGGTCTTATGGAGACCCATCCGTCTTTGTAAAACTTATTCAATCAAATGAAGAAAAAAATAACACTTTAAAAATACATATATCCATGCCACATGATCTATAGGTCCTCCTTAAGTGACAACATCCATCACAACACCCTTCTACTATAACATAATTCACTCAAACAACCTTTTATGCACACAACCATGAATGAACACATAGTCACATTTTTAGCCTTTGATCATACTAAATATTATTTATCAAACCTTCATAATCCATACAAATGGTCATCATAGAGTCTATAACACTCTTTGACAATTAGCTCGTCTCAAAACATCAAAATACCATCAAGAACAACTCTACTACCCTTATCGAGTTACTTACAGAGCATGAATGAACACATAGTTAAATTTTGAGCTCAATAAATTTAAATATACAAAAATTTAAACCTTAAAATTAATATCTCTAGATGCACATTGAAGATCTCTATAACTTTTCTCTTTACTACAACATTAAATTCTACATAGATCAAAAGTTATGGCTAAAAAACCAAGCACTATTCTTTCCTTCTTTAAATTCAAAGATTTAAATCCAAATAGTCATAATTAAACCTTTGTCACTCATAACACATCTTGTTCTCTTTAAAATATTTAACAAGTATGCACCATCAATCTCCATGGATCAACTAGGTCTTTATTTTTTAGTGCTCACCATTATATCTTACTGAAATCTTTTGATATTATGACACTTGGTACCCTCACATGCCTTATGATCACTTTACTAATAGTACCTTGAACTTATTCCACTTGTTATTATTACATACATTATTAAATCTTTAACTTATCCTATACCATTTATCTTTATTAGTATAAACTTTTGCTCACCATTGATCTTCTATCAGACTAGCGAGCTTGTGACACTTGTCACCTAGATGTACACCCTTTGACATGTTGAATTCATATACACCATTGATCTCAATTTAAAATTAATTGATCACCACTGGATATTCTAGACCAATGAACTCATAATTCAATGTGATTAAACTTGATGGTCTCTGGCCCATCATAATCTGTTAAAGCAATTTTGAAGCTTTATAACTTGAGCTAGAAATCACTCCAAGACTCCAAATTTCTAGGGTATCTTCTTATAACTTTATAAAATATCTCTATGTAAGCCTTTGATCAAAAATTACTTTATATGTACCTAAAATAAATACATAAACTTTTTAGGTCATTCATGTATGCATGATGTGTAGTGATAGTCTGGCTAAGTAAAGGAACTTAGAGACCTTCTGTTTGAGAGGCTAAATTTTCACCCAAAGATATTTAGCTATGCTCAATCTCATGACCTAAAATTTAAAAAATAATAACTTGAGACTAATTTGATCACACCCATATGACCAAATCCCCTTGAATCATTCATATGTGGTAATGGTAACATCATCAAACTGCCTACTCAAATTTTTTAATCACAAAATCAACTATGCTAAGATGAACATAATGAAGAAATAGATGAATAAATTCACTTATAAAAGTTCTCAAATAATCCTTGACCTATGATATGACCCATCAACATGATCTCATCATCCATAACATTCATCAACTTCCTATCCAATCATATACTAAAGATTTATGCTTATATAAGGCTATCAAGCTTATGCCAACACACTATTCACCTGATTTTCTTCTCTTCTTAACTTAAAAACACAAAAACATGCTATATACAATATAATAAGCCTCAAACAATAATTACCTTAGCTCATATGCATCTAAATACTACCTTGCACAACTTTAGTATCAAAATAATCATCATCATGACATCACCACTTTATCATTACCTTTGACATCAATGCACACATGACATCAATATTTGACATCAATGAAAACACTTGCCAACATATCCTTCTAAGATTATGTACAATCCTTAAATAGATTGTAGTCATGGCTGATAAGTCTTAGCATGAATCGAGTAAGACCACCTTTCTTTAGAATTTCCCAAATTATGGGGTTGTTGTTCTTGATGGTCGTATATGACATGTGCTCTACTCTACCAGTTCCTAATTTGGGCATATCACCCTCAAGGGAATCATGTTATGAGTATATCTCCTTTTATTTTTCCATTTTAAATTCCTATAGTGAAGTCATTGATTCTAAATAGGAAAGTTTGAGACTTTTAGAAGAATTAGTCAAAAATGGAAAACTTGATGAATGAGAGTAATGACAAGTAAGACAACTTAAACACTTAAGGAACAAATATAATAAGTGATCATTAAGGCTATAAATGATGACATATTGATCATTATAAATAATGATCTGAAGTGGAAGAAATATTAGGATAAGGGGGATGATAGTTCATGTATATAGGTAAAGCCTCATCATTAAAATATGTGGGGGAGTGAGGTGATAGTGTGATTTCCACAAGGGAAATAGGTGATGACAAGGGAAAGGAAATTTAATAAAAAATAAGGAAAATCTAAACCAATTGTAAAGAGTCAACTTTAAAATTACTCCAAGAGGAATTAATAAAGAGACTAAAGATGAATAGTCACAAAATAAATCTAGCCACAAAAAAATTTGAAAAATAAAAAGAAACTGAGGGAAATGAGAGATCCAGAGTCAGATCACAAAAACCTCATAAACCTAGGAAAAAACAAGGTAAAAAGTAAGATACCAAAAAATAAATACCCATACAAAAAACAACCTAGGATGCCCCTAAGATAACATTAATAACACCCAAGATCTCTCCCCCATGAGAGTGTTATTTGTGTGCCATAGGAAATTCCATCTTCAATCTTTAATTTTAGTTTTATGTAGGATGAAGGTCTTCCCCTTTTATTCTTAACATTTTCACATTTGATCTCTTATTTTCTAGGATTTGACTTTTTATGCTAGAAATAATAGTGCCCCCATTCATCTTTTTGGTTACACCCTATTCATTATAGAGTTGAAAACCTATGAGGGGATTTTTGGTATGGTAGTTTGTCCTCAAGTAATTATTTGAGTGTAATGAATGGGTTTTAATTCACCTTAGGATAGATTTTATAACCTATAATGATTTATCTTCCAATGATAAAATCATACCCCCCACCATTGATGGTTGAAATGAGTCATTATTCACCACCTTGTGGCATAAAGGATCCAAAAAGGTAGACTTGATCTTTGATTTTGGATTTATATCTAAGTTAGTAGGGATATCAAGGATTTTAGCTAAAATAAAAGTTACAATTATATCTCTTGGGTCAACAAATAGATACTTAAATTATTCCATATCAGTCTTGATCAATAGATTCGACAGGGTTTTCTAAATCTCTTTGGATCCTAAGGCCTTACTATCTTCACTTACCATAGCTCTATGTGCCTCCCTTAGACACATAGGGTTCCTCTTATCATAGATAGAAACCAAATAAATAGGTCAAATAATAATATGGATGTGAAGTCAAGAACAAAAGTTAGAAAGGCCAAGGCAACCATCAATTTTGATGTTTTGTCTCTACATGCTACCTTTATTTTTGAGTAAGATGGAATTTATTAGAGTTTTAGTGGGTGAAATAAACACCTTCACCTTAGCCTTCACCAGTATTCTCCTTTCATGAGTGGTTGGGTCAATTAGTAGGGGAACCCCTTGTGTTTGAGTAATGTCGAGGATAACATCCTCATGCCAAATATCTATCAAGAATTCCATAAGGGAAATCCACACTAGAAATTCCTAGCAATAGCCTAGATTATAAGAAAAACCTAGCCTCCATTTACATAGGGAGATGAAATATTTTCTCATAAGTCTTAGGCCATCTGGTATTGTTTTACTCAAATCATCCTTTCAAGAAAATGAGATAAGGAAATCATCCATGGCCAAAGGGATAATATCCATGTGTTGACTAGGTCTCTAGTTCCTATTAGCCCAGATCCTAAATTTATTCTCACCAAGTTGAAATCCATGACATTTAAAAAAATAGGTAAGTCCCATTGTTCCTCTACCTTTGCAACCACAAAATTCATAATCAATAAGTAGATGCCATAATTTGAATTTGGAGGTAATGGCATATCCGTTGGAGCTTCTTTCCCCTCTTTTTTTGTTCCAAATTAAATTTATATTAATATAAGATTAACTAAAGTTATTAAATCATGATATATCTTCTAAAAATGAAAACTTGATATTTTTTAATTTAACAACTTATCCCATTTATTAATAAAACACTGTGTTATAAATTTAATCATATAAAAAAATGGTTGGATGGATCACACTCCAAATTAGTAACATTGGCCAAGGCCAAAAAGAATTAACAAGTTAGTTTAATATATGATAAAAATTTCTATCAAAAAAGGCAAAAATATAGTAGATTCATATAAAGGAAAAAACAAAACACCAAAAAAATAATAAATTTGAGTAACAAAAAATAATGGTAGAAGAGGTGGAAGATCATTAGGTTTGCATCCTCAGGCTCCCCGATCACTTCCAATAGGCAATTCTATCAAATTAATTATTATCAGGTATTAGATATAAACATTAAATTTATTTTTATTCATATTTATCATCAAAAATATATTTCTTAGAGGGAGAAATTGAAAATGATAACTAAGGGAACTTCCCTTGTGGAGATGCTAACCACCTGAAACCACCACCAATAGGAATAATCACAAGAAACATTAGAAAATATCATTAAGGGAAGCCATTGTGGTGTATGATCTAATAATAGGTTCTCACCTACTTTTTGAATCCATGATCATGTGGGTTTATTGAAAATGAGGTGAGTTATGATGGACTTGAAAATATACACAAAGGGAATTCCCCCAATGATCTAGTAAAATCTTTAGGTGTTCCACCTATATATGCACTTTATTAGCCTAAAAATGTATATAAAACATAAAATTAGATATTAAATTAACATTATTAGTAGTGTAAAATTAATTTGATATTTTAACATGAGAAAAAATATCACCACTTTTGTTTTTACATATTTGAAAGAGAATCTCAACTCGAAATATATGACAAATTTTATTGAATTTTATAGGAATCATGATCATGTTCCATAAAAGAACCATCCTCAAAATAAACATTTATATATAAGGGTTTTAAAAAGGTATTAATCCAAATCTAGGTTTATTATGAATTCCTATAGTACCAAAAAATATGACTTAGAGATTTTATGTGGTTGAAAACTAAGTGGATGGGATGGGGCATTCCTATGTGAACCGATTAAGTGTCAATTAGAAGCCTATAGTTAATAATACTCTAGAAGAAGAATGCTTTTGGGGATTAATAATGGCATCCCACACATATTAAAACCTTATTTTCCAATCTCACTCTATTTACTTGAATTTACTCTTGGCATTTAGAGTATCAACTTGAAAATGTTGAAGAGAAATGAGTTGTTAACCTAGTTAAGCTTGGCTTTAAAGGAAAGGTGTTTCAATAGGCCATTTACAGTCAATCCACCATATTTAAAGATATTAAACTCAATTTTTTTCATATTCACTCATGTTATATAGTTTTGAACTTTCAAGATAAACGCTTAGTCAATGGCATGTAGATTATATTGAACCCTAAGAATTTGGAAATGTGCCCAATCCCTTATTTTCTTAAAAAAGAGATCATACCTTGATTATTTCATAAATAGCTTAATAATTTATCTCCAAGGCATAAGATTTAATGGAACCTTATAAAATTTAATAATAGGAAACCACCAAAATGAGAGGTAATTAAGAGAGAGCCCATGGCTAAAACCATGTACATCCCAACATAGATGTCTTTTGATAAGTTCCCAAGCTTTCCAAATACACTTATCAATAAATGTGCCAACAATGGTGATAAGGACCTAAGTGATGAGAAGTTATTTAAAATTTAAATATTTCTAAGCTCACTTTATCTTAATTGTTTTAGTTTATACTCTAGATCATTTTATATGAAATAGTTTCATTTGCTTCTCTTCCATGGAAGTTTGTTTTTTATAGAATGTATCCTGATTTTTGGTTTGTTTTTTATTCTAGTGATGAATCTAATTTTTGATCAAAATGACATATATTGGTTATATTTTATCTCTTTAACAAGTTTAGTCTAATCATAGTGGTATTTTTATTTCAATCTAGATAAGAACATATGGTCAATATTTTTGGTAATTTCCAAATGAATAATTTTAAAAAATTATTTTGATTTCTCATTTTACTATGTTCAACTTTATGTATCCTTTTATCTTTGGAATATATTCAATGTATAAAAAATGGTTGTAAAAAAAATTGTTATTTATATTAACATTTACCTTTAGGATAAATGGAACTTATGTCATGCTAATGATTTAGAAACTATATTCATAGTTTTAGAATGCTTAAGTTTATGTTCTCTATTATCAGGGTATACCAAAATATATGTATGGTATAATGAATCTATTATGAAATATTTACTTACATGTAATACAAGTCATTATATTATTGTTTAAGATGTTTATTGGTTATATGGTCTATATAGTGGAGAGCTTCAGATTCAATAAATAGTCTATGATCTTATAAATACACAAAATGTATAACTTTTCAAGAATTTGGATTGTACTTATATCTATAATTTTAGGGATTATATTCAAGCTTTCTCTAGTTCCTTTTCATCAATGGACCTTGGACATATATGAAGGAATGTGATTACTGATTAGTTTTTAAAATTAATTAAGATTAAATAAATATATTTTTTTAATTAAAAAAAATCAATGAACATGTGGAATAAAATTCTAGTCAAACTAAGACATCATTTTTACAAAAGTAAATAATTGAATAAACGTAAAACAAAGTAAAAAAATGTTTGAATACATAATTTATTTTTTCAAATTAATTATTATGGGTAGTTATTATAGAGGATTATAATAATGATTGAAAAAATAATTTTATTATCAACGTAGATGCTATATAGCTAGTTTTCGTCATTTAATGACTATGAGTGTAAAATAGGGAATTTGTCAAAAAAATATGACCCTAAGATGAACATATCATATTTATTCAAAATGAATTAAATTAGATGGTTATATTTTTTATATATTTTAATATTTCAAATCCAAAGGCAAAAAATTAGAAATATAAACTATTTTGATTTACCATATGAACCAATAAGGAAGGATTCCTCATAATGTTAAGGATTAATGATTATTGATTGAATCAATTTAGTTTTATACATACATGAGGAAGGTAATTTTAAAAAAAGTAATCAAATTATTGTGTCCTTTTTTATCACTTAGGATCCATGAGAGAATAAAGTCTCATGCATGGTTCTAAATGAGATGAATAGGGAGGAACCCTCTTTTTGACCCTAACTCTCCCACTCTAGTCATTTTTTTTTTTTTTACCATTTCAAAAGTAGCTACTTCAACTTTAGCTACTAGATTTTTTTTAATATTTGTCACTAAATGAATGATATCATCTTCTCTATTGTTAGCATATATTTTGAAATTTAATAATTATTACTTGAAATGTTATAAAAATTATGCTTGAATATTCATATATAGGTTAAATTGGATATATCCTTATTAGAATAATTGATAAAGACTTAAATAATGGATATATAAGTATAACTTACATGTTCTATATTGTCATGACTATAGGAAATTTTGTTTGTATTTTATTATTCAATTCAAGTTTAATAATAGGTAACATTCAAAATTATGAATGATTATATATGAAAAAACTTTTTTAGCTTTGTGTTTATATTTATTTATCTTAAATCTAGGAGGTATTTTTCCATTACTATGATTTTTTTGGTAAATCATTATCTATCCTAATGTGGATGGTAGGTACGTTCCTATTTATTTTTTTGAATAGGATTTTCAATGATGTTGTATTTTAATTTATTATTGTCTCAAAATAATTAAGTTACTAATGACTAAATAAAACAAATAAATAACTCCCCACATATAAATTATAAATTATCTTCTTTAATATCTAAAAATTATATTGAAATATGATTATATGTGTAATGTAATTTTCTATACTAGGGATAGTCATGAATATAATTCTTGAAATCACTCATGATACATTATTTTAAGATATATTTATTCAACAAATATCTTTCTTGCTAACCCAAAAAATTTAATAGAATTGTATGCATATCCTTAAAATTATAGGGAATATGTTGAAATTATTTAATGAACTTAAAATTTGAATTTCAAGTTGATTTCATAATTAGAAGCTTATTTTATACCATAAATATACATTTTTGGTTTGTCATTCAAAAATTTATAAATAGATTATGCATTGTTTGGTTCTAAGGAATATGTATATATATATACACTTACACTTAACATATTACTATTTGGGTAACATATAAATTAATGGTTTGTATTGAATTAAAAAAATAAAATAAAATGATCATAAATTATATGAAAAAATATGAATTATCATCTAATAATAAAAAATTAAAAATAATTAGATGATATTAGTTGATAGACATAGCTCTATGTCACAATTTAATATTTAATAATCCAATTCTCTATCCATGTTATCCATTTTATATTCCAAATATAATTATGTGTTATTTTAATATCGATTGATATTTTATTCATGAAATAAAAAATTCACTTTTTGGATACCTTGATAGTGAAATGGTAGATAAGAAAGACTCAAAATCTCATTCTAAATAACATGAAGGTTTGAGTCCTATTTAGGGAATAATATTGTAATACCTATTGATAGAGAAATTTAGTCAAACATATAATATTTAATTTCTCATTAATGGAGGACCCTAACCCCTCAAAAATATGGATACCCCACGCCCTGAACATTCTCTCCCCCCTTAACCAACATGGACAAGAATCCCCTTAAGAAAGTTTTAGCCCCTTCCCACATGCATACAAATAAAAAACCTAATTTGTCTGATACCATAGGTAAAGAGTAAATCAGCCAAAAAGGAGGTGTAAAACTTACCTTGGAGAATTTGATTGAGTAATGAATAAATTAATTAGGGGTCTTCCTTGATAAGCTAGAAAAGGTTGGGATTACAATGTTAAAACTTATAAAATATTAGAATAGACTAAATCTTGAAACCATAACACTCAAAAAGAAACTTGACATGGCTCTGATATTGGAGGCCACTAAGCAAGATAAGATGGTGGATGGGTTGGAGGTATCAAAAGACATTCAACACCCTCGATTTACCCACCAACCAAAAGGAACCCTTAGACTTGTCTAAAAAATATCTTTCAGAGTTCTACTAAAGTCCCTTCCAAATGCATGAGGGGTGAAATGAATAAAGAACCGTAAAAGGAACTTAGCAAGGATTCAGATTAGGAGGTTACTCAAGTCAAGACTAGATCTAAGGAGATTTCTCAATCTATCTAGTTTGGTTATTTATTATATCTTCCTTTTTTGTTGTTGGTGGTTGTTTTTGTCTATTAAGATGAAGTTCTTCTCTATTTTATGACTATTTTAAGCTCATTTCTTAATCTTAGATCTATATTATTTAACTATATGTTTGTTGGACCCCTGTAAAACCAACTTTATTTACCCTATCTAATAAAAAATTCTCAATAATAGATAAAATTTCCTTATTGTTAAAAAATAATTCTAAAAATAATTTTTGTTCTTTCATAATAGTTGTTCAAATAATTTATATATATATAATAAATAATATTAATCTAAGATGAAATTATTAATAGCCCTAGTATTTTTTTTCAGAGGGCTAAAATATAAAAAACCAAAAACTAATGTAAATAAGAAAGAAAATATATTATAAAAAAGAACATATGGGATTAATTTACTTTGATTTAAAAACTAATTAAAAACACACAAATTTAAGGTGGATTTTTTTTTTTTTTGGTTTCCATTAGGAAATGTATATTTTATATTAATCATTATTATATTGAAAATAATATACATATCCATTTATAAGTATTCCAATATCCATAAGTTTCAATCAAATTTTAACAATAAACTGACATGGTATCCCTCTAGAAGCAAATGAGGTGTCTTTTTTTTGGAAATAAAAAGTGTATAAAAAAATATATTATAACCATAATAAAATAAATATTGATTAATATTATTTGAAATAAAAAGTTTACAACAAAAGTATATTATAGCCACAATAAAATAAATATTGAGTAAACATATCAGAGAATAAATATTCATCAAGTTCAAGATAAATAACTTAACTCTTCTTATTATGCTTATTTTTACAAGATCTTATTATGATTATTTTTCCAAGGTCAAAATCTAAATTTATTGTAAAAGATCTACTATTTTTTAGTCTTATTCAATCTTTCTACTAATAAGCAATTAATATTATTTTGAGAAAAAATTTAGATTTTAATAATGCATTTAAATTTTTTTCAATAAATTTTTATTAGAGAGGAATAAATTTGATAAATATTCATAATTTTAAATAGAGTATTACAAATTAAACATCTATTAGATATTAAATCTATATTTCCTCTTTCTAACTTCATAAAAAATTATGTGTATTTATTATTTTTTTATTTCCACACAATCAATGTTCATAGATTAAAATTGGATGATATGAATACCAATTTATTGAAAGTATTTTAAATCCTCAGTATGGTCCTCAACCTCAATCTTATTGTTAAGAGGAAAATCCTATGTATTTTCCTTATTTTCAATTCCTAAAGCTATTTTCCTTACCCTTTTTTTCCTTATTATATATTTTGTTAGTTTTTACATCCAATACTACTCTTGCTAGAGAACAAATAAGTCAAATCCATTTCAAGAGTTCTTTAGGAGAAAAACATTTTCCTTTTGAACACACAAAGTGCTGATTTTTAAAGCGAAAAATCATGCGATCCCAAACAAATTGGTGACATAGATTATGAGTGTTTCTAAATTTTTATATTCCTTTGCATACATATTTGTATAAATGTATATACTACCATATTTTTTAACTTACCGTATAATTATCTTGCTTCTATATTTATTTGTGGAATATTGGAATGATCATGATAAATAGTAAATGAGATGTAAAATGATAAAAATTTCTTCCAAAATAATCATTAAATATAGTTTTACCTTTATTAAAACCCTCTGAATATATGAATATAATCTAATTAATGTATTTATATTTTTATATCTTTTATATGACCAAATTGATTACTACGAATAAAACTAAAAATTCCAAGTCATGAGAGAATAGATTATGTGAGTTTGTAGTTCTCCTATATAAGAGTACTTCAATTATTTATATATAATGATCTCATCTACTATAGAACCTAATCATTTTTTCATAAAATTTATTGTGAATTGAGAAGAAATTATGATGTGATTTTTATCAAAATTACCTCAATATATTTTTACCAACCATGGAAAATCTTCCATAAGACTGTGTATAATACTATAAGATAAATATAAATCATTTGCATTAAAAATATCAACAAGATTACAATTATCTCTATTTTATTATAATATAAACAAAAAAATAATCTTTTTGTCCCACCAAACAAAACAAAATATGGTAAATTCCTTGACAAATGTTCCAACAATTGAAAGTTATAAATATAATTCATGTAAATAGTATGCCTTTTAACCCTACAAGTCCATTCTAAGATATATAAAATTTCAATATGTAAGTTTACTTTTTATAATATATTTTATGTATTTTATAAGGAATTCTTTGTAAATTCACTAATTTTAAACTTATAATTTTTTGGATCTCAAATTAGTGTATACATAGCTTCTCCAATCATATCATTACTTATTCATTGAATTATTTTGTTTAATTCAGTATATGTTATTGGCAGGTTACAAATGTCATTGACAATTTTTACCAAATATAATGTAGTAAAAAAATATCATTAATCAAAATTCATCATAATAGTTATATATATTTTTCAAATAGAGCCTTTGCTATGTAAAATCAAAGGAAATTCCTTTTCTCAATGTGGGGAAAGAAACTTGGCGTTATTGATATAAGTATCAAGTATTAATTTTCCATAAGAAGTTATTATAACTAGATCCACTTTTTTAGGAATGTGATTCTAAGAAATAAAAATCATATTTTGTTTTACATTAGTTTATTCCTCATAATAACCCACATGATATATTTTTCTAATGGTTTCCCTTAATAAAATAATGAAGTATAAGTGATCATTTCGTTCATGAATTCTTAGAATCCATATGAAGCAAAGATTTATTAATTTTTCCAATTTGAGTGCAAACATTAAATGGAAAAATATTCTCATATAAAATTTGATAGATAAAGGCTTCCCTAGATCATGAAAAAATATTTTCAATATTTTCATAAAACACATTTTCATTTATATATTTTAGCCTATTTGACTAGCCTAGAGGCCTAAGGACTTTTGTATGCTCAAGGTATGATCTCTTAGTTTAAAATATATGCTTAAATTCATAGTTGAGAAAAAGCATATCTTGCTTTACAAAAAAATAATAGATATTCTTATTAAAGGTATATGAATCTACTATGATACTTTTATCCAAATACGATCATGTAGTTATTTTACTCCCTATCAATAAAATCTAATTTAAAAATGATAGTACTAGTAAGAGTTGGAAAAATATCACTTTGTTAGATAGTTATGGGTGAGTTGGTAGAGAGGTGAAGTAGTGATGAAAATCATGGAAGACACACCTTTATACTAAACAAAATTAATTAGTAATTCATAAGACCTATTTTATTCATTTGACCTAGATGAATAGTTTAGATAAATATCTAAAGTAAAGAATACCTAGGTGTTTTTTTTTTTTTTTTTTAATTATTAATAAAAGAAACCATTAAGGGGATTAAAATTTGATTAAAATTTAAAGATTCATTCTTATAAAGAAAATAATGTTTTATCTTTCAAAAATAAATCGTTTGCTCCACATTTATACAAAACTCTATTTAAAAGTGATTTCAATTTCTTATACGTTTTAAAAGGTTAAGAAGACCATTTATATTTTTTTAGTTATCAATTTTTCAATATTTTTGAGTCATATATCCTAATGATTCATCTCCATATTTATATAATCAAGGAATGTCATCCAAAAACCATTCCAAGAGTCGAATGTTCCCCAACTCACTTTCATTTTTTTAAACTTATTTCTTGCTTCACTCTAAAATATAGATAAAAATTTGTTATAAATCCATTTTATCTATTATTACAAACCCTAATGGCTCATAGAAACATCTCCCTGAAATATCCATGGCATTGAGTATTATCTCTTGTTATCTGTCAGAAGGACCTACTCATTGGGGAAGATAAGGAGGACCAAATCCACTCTTTTATTCCATTCAAAGGTGGTGATGGTGTGATCCACAGGCCTGAGTATACATCTAATGGATCCTCAACTAATTATTAGTCCATGTGGATCTTCTAGATGTACCTTATTAGCCCTTATGTTCTAGTCAAATCTGACTTATATCTATACCTAAACTTAAAATCATTGGTCTTGCTTCCTTATTTCCAAAGAGAGCTCAATAGAGATTATTGTTGCATTATATTATATCAAAAAAGGGAACTCTTGTCAGTTAGAGTTAGTGTTTTTCCAGGTTCTTCTTGAAGAGTTCAATTGATAAAAGAAAGGACACCCTCTATTTTCTTGACCCTAGAATTGACCTCATAATGGAGACAATCCTCAGATCAGAGTATGGTAATAAGATGACCAATATATCACAATGGATTCCTTTAGATAATATTAAAATCATGGGAGTAGTGAGTCACAAATAACTCAAGAAGTTTAATAAGACCATCAATATTTTGAGGGATATGTTGATTCTGCCTCTTAATAATAAGTGTCTTTATCCTAATAATGTCTTATTGTATATGATTTACCTTAGATGTATAAAGTTATATGAATTTAGCCTAGTGGTATCCATGTCATGTTCTAGTCCTAATTCATATGACATAAAAGGTTACAAGACCTTCTAGTATTATGGCTCCAAGTTTAAATTTTTACTTCTTCAGATCTCTTATACAAAGATCTTGGTACTATATATGGTACTCCCATTTTAATTGGTAAGTGTCCCATGATCAAGGATTGGGTTATAGATGACATTAACACCAATTATAACATGAATATGGGAAATATCCACTATTTTGGACATCATTTACAAATTTATGTTGAGGATTATAGGATGTTTGACTAGTTTTTGGGTTGGAGAACCCACTACAACTTGGGGTTCCATATGATCCATTTCAAGAGATATTGAGATGTCATATGTTTAGTGTATATAGGGATATAATTTTTTCAAGTTTTCTTATGCTAGCATAATTATGCATTTATCTTTAGCTATTAACCAAGTTAATAAGTTTATGGCTAGTTGCATTAACCACTTGGGTTAATAGGTTAGTTTATTTTTATGGGCCTACCTATTTTATGCTACCTAATGCTTGTGGTTACTCTCACTCCCTATTTTATTGGGTGGTTTTTTTGCCTATTTAATAATCCTCTCATGTATTGTTTAGTATGCTATTTAATTAATTTCTCAATCTTTTTACTAAATGTAATATGGTATCAGAGCTTACGATGTAGGAAGCTTAAGAGGGAGCCTATGGAGTAAGAGAGGAGTGGTCTTGGTAGGGAATATCGTGAAGCACCTAGTTGAGAGCCGTGAAGATATTTTTTTTCTTGTAACTAGAGAGAAAGCTAGTAATCAAGAGAGAATCATTGGGAGACCTGTCTCAACAAAAAAAATTGGTAGGAGGCAACAAAAGAGGCTCATAAGTCTATTTTTATTTTTCTTATGTTTTTCAAGTGGCCATTTATGTTCAATTTGAAAAGTGACCATATTTTTATTTGGGCATTGTTTTTGGCAAATGAGGGGTCTAAAAATTTCTATTTTTTTAGAGGAGATGATAAGAACTGATGGAAATCAATTTTGATGAGTATTTCTACCAAAATTTGCATCTGAAGTTTTATAGGTAGGCCAATTTTTTTATTAGTTGATTATTTTTATGAAAATTTTAATCTAAAGTTCTATTATTTCAATTAATTTTAATTTTTTAATTGAAATAATTCAAAACTTTAGCTTTTAAGGGTTATTGGGCATGTATTGGTGACTAATTATCTTGAAAAAGTTTTGGAAGGTGAATAATTCACCATTTTTAAGGTTTTTAATCTAGATGTTGATAGATATGGAATTTTTTAAATTAGAATTTTAAATTTATAGATAAAATTGTTTTTGTCCATTTTTGGTGTTTTTAAAGATAGAAAACTTAAAATTTCCCAAATAGTGTGGTGTTTTTTGCTGAAAACTAGAGGTATTGACTAGTTTATGATTTGAGTCAATGGGTAGGAGGAATTTTATGTAAAGTCATTATAATTTTTTTATTATTTTCAATTTTTGTAAAAACTAGGTCAAAATGTCTAGTTTACAACACCTCTTGTTGCCAAATTCACAAAAATTGATGGGAAAAATTTTCATTTTGTGGAGTCACAAGGTTTTGATGATATGTGAATATTAGAATCTTGATCAAATAGTACTTGGTAAAGATCAAAGACCTACCATAGGTACTGATGACTATGATAAACATCATCATAATGCTATTATGTTATTAAAATTATTAGTAGAAGATAATCTAATTTCAAAGGTTAGAAATGTGACCATTGCATCATTTTTGTGAACTAGTCTTACTTCTAAATACTAGTTTTCTAAAGATGGTAGGTGATTATATTTAAAGAATTTGTTGTTTTCCACTAAGATGTAGGAAGGTGGTTCTATATATTAGTTTTTATTACAAATCAAGGATATCAATGATCAGTTGAAGGCTATGTAGAAGCCTATTGATAAGCAAGATTTCATTGCTTTGGTTATGAAAAATCTTCCACCTTCATTGGAGTCATTTGTGGAGTCCTTACATATGATTTCTAAGACACAGACTTTGGACTTTGAAAAGTTCTCCACATTGCTATTGTAGAATGAGAGATGATATAAGTAGACAATGTTATCTACATCTGCTTCTATAAAGAGTGCATTATTCATCAAGGGAAAGGGTAAGAAATTTGGTAAACCTACTAGTTATCCTACAGATAATTCACAAGTAAGTGGTTATAATAAGAGATCTAAGTGGAAATATTTTTACTATAAGCAACCTGGTCACCTTAAGAAACATTATAAGAAAGATAATAGGATATGGTTAACCCTAGAAAGAAATCTCATCATGTGAATGTAGTTGAAGGTGAAGGTGAGGAATCATATCTTGATTTTTATTTCATGGCTTCTAGTGGTAATTCTATGGTGAATTGAGCTTGGTACTTTGATTTAGGGGCATCTCACCATTATACATGCCATAAGGACTGGTATGTGAATTTTGTTAAAAATGACAATAGTGGTGAATATGTTTCTTTGGGAGATGGTAGAACTTACTTAGTGAAAGGATATGGTAATGTTTAGATTAGATTTGATGGTATTATTTATTATACATTTAAGAATGTTAGGTATGTGCTAAACATGAAAAAATATTTACTTTTCATTACTGAGATCACTAAAAACTCTAATTTTTTTATAAAGTTTTAAGGACAATAATGTTTAGTCGCTACCATAGATAACAAGATTATTATTGTTAGGATTGGTGAAAAAGGCTTATATAAGATTTTAGATCCATAGAGGGCAAAGGAAAGTGCACTTTTATTGGTTGATATCACAAGTTCACTCTAGCATGAAAGGTATGGTCATTTGAATTTCTAGTATTTGAGTATATTGAGTAAGACTAAGATGGTTACGAGGTTTATTTCTATTTGAGATAGCCATCATGTATGTACTAGATGTAAAGCTTAGAGGGATAGGGAAGTGTTGAAACTTACTCATGTAGATTTGTATGGTCTAATATGGATACCCATCTTCACTAGAGCTCAATATTTTTTTTTGTTGGTCGATGATTTATATAGGAAAAAGTGGGTATCCTTTCTATTGAATAAATTTGATTTCTTTTCTAACTTCATAACTTGGAAAGCTATGGTTGAGAATCAGGTGAGATGACCAGTGAAATCTCTTAGAATAGATAATGGGGGTGAGTTCACCTCAAATCAATTCAAGGATTTTTATGGCACTGAAGGCATACACAAATAGTATTCTACCCATTACACTCCACAACAAAATGGAGTTGTGGAAAGGTGAAATAAGATGGTGATGGACATGGCTCACTATATGGTCCAAAGTAGAAATGTCTCATATATATTGGGTATAAGTAGTGAATATAATGGTGTACATCCTCAATAGAAGTCCTACAAAAGCAATAAAGAATATGACTCTGGAGGAAGCTTGGTCAGGGCAAACTCTATATGTAAGTTCTTTATAAATTTTTGGTTGTGTAGTTTTTACATTTATACCTAGTCAAAAGAGAAGTAACTTGGATGTAAAAAGTAAAGCATAGATGTTTATTGGGTATAGTGAATAGTAAAAAGCCTACATATTACTTTATGTTTCTACTAAAAAAATTATATTAAATATAAATGTCATATTAAATGAATAGATGCCATACTTCATAGCAACTGGTATAGTTTTAGATATTGAATCATTATTTTCTCCTAATGATTATATTATAAGTTATGTGAAATTTGAGCAAGATTCTAGTTCATCAATAAAATCACATTCTAGGGAGGGAGTTGATGTAGGTCATTGTGAGGTTCTAATAGAATAACCAAAGAAGCCAAAGTGGTATTTTGCCACTATGGAAGCACTAAAAGATGGAAACTTGCCATAAGGTGTGGAAGGAATAAGATTGAGATCATTAAAGTAGTTTTTTAATAAAGGTGAGAATGATAATTTTGCTCTAACAACTATTGTTTCACATGTATTTGAGCCTAATTATTTTTTAGAGGCCAAAGGGAAGCATGAGTGGGAATCAACCATGTAATTGAAATATGATTCCTTGATCAAAAATAAGAATTGGGAGCTCATGGAGCTACCACTAGGAAAGAAATCCATTGGTTGTAAATGGATTTACAAGGTAAAATGCAAAGTAGATGGTTCCTTGGACAAACACAAAGATAGACTTGTTGTAAAAGGTTATGCACAAGAGGAAGGGGTTGATTATGAGTAGATTTTTTCTCCTACTACAAATATGGTAACTTTTCATTTGATTGTTGCTATTATTGCTTAGTTTGGATGACAGGTGCACCAAATGGATGTCAAGAGTGCCTTATTGAATGGTGATCTATGGGAGGAGGTCTACATGTCATAGCTATAGGGATTTCAAGTACTTGGTAAGGAAAATCTAGTTTTTAGGTTGATTATGTCGTTGTATGGGATTTATTAGGATCCTCAAGCTTGGTAAATGAAGATAGATTCATACCTTAGGGAGTCTAGTTTTCAAAGGTGTAATTCTAAACTAAATCTCTATGTAAAGGTGTTTAGTGATGATATCATGATTCTCATTTACCTCACTACCACTAGACTGGATATTTGTTTTATAGTGATTTTTCTATCTCACTTCATGTCTAAACTAGAGGAAGTACATCAGTTAGCTAAAAATGGGTATTAATATATGTCAAATGTACTCTTAAATTTTGAATACTTTATAAGAAGTCCATAGAATTTGAGATTTTAGGATATTCTGACTCTAAGTGGGAAGGTTTAGTGGGTTTAAGAAAATATACAATAGGGTATGTATTCACTCTTGGTTTAGGAGTTTTATCATGGTAAAGAAAACTATAAACTATAGTTGCATTATCTTCAATAGAAGTAGAGTATAAAACTATGGTCAGTACAGGTTGTGAAACTATGTGGATAAGGAAAATATTGGAAGATCTTTAGTTTGAGTCATCAAATCCTACTTTAATTTTTTATGACAACTAGATTGTTCTAAATATGGTGAAGAATATAGTATTCCATACCAAGACCAAATACGTTGACATTCACCATCATTACATCTGATAATTAGTTATGAATGAAGACATCAGTCTCTTCTACTACCCTACTACAAAGTAACTAGTTAATATAATTACCAAGCCACTTGGTGTAGATAAGTTTATAAAATTCAGAGATAAACTTGGTCTTGTTTCTAGTTTTGTCATTAAGGTAGGGTGTTATCATAATTACATATTTACATTGGATTATTGACTAAGGTAATAAGTCTATGGTTAGTTTACTTAACCACTTGGGTTAATAAGTTAGTTTATTTTTATGGGCTTAGTTATTTTATGCTACCTGATGCTTGTGGTTTCTCCAACCCCCTATTTTGTTGGGTATCTCTTTTGCCTATTTAATAGGCCTCTCATGTATTTTTTAGCATGTTGGTTAATTATATTTCTCAATCTCATGGCTAAATCTAATAGCTTCAATTTGGTTTATAAATATGTAATTATACTTCAAATAAATAATATTCTATTGAGGATGGGCTTATGCTTCACCAAAGGGCTCCCTTGGGATGACCCTAGTTGTGTTTGGTGATCATACATTAGTCCTAACCCTTGACTAATTTTTGTTTTTCACTACTTTGTAACTACTCCTCTAATATTTCTTCATTATGGTTGGTTCCATGGTCACTCTATTATCGACCATCTATTCTTGCTTCATGAATTAAAATGTATGATTTTTCTTCTCTTTTATTGCACCTTTTTATCTTTGTTAGTGGTTTTGGGATATACTTTCAAAACCCTCTTTACTCCACTTAAATTACTTCACTATGATTGGCTCCTTGGTCACTTTATTGCTAATTATTTGTTGATGTTTCACTATTGTAATTATTGGAGGTTTTTTCTCTTCTATTTAACATTTATACTTTTTGGTATTGGTTGTGTGACCTAGTTTCAAAACCCTATTTATTACCTTTATAAGGTCATGGGACCTATTTTCAAAACCCTCACTTTATTTGGTTCATAACTTCAGCTTCAAGAGCATTTTTACCCATAAATAATAAAATAAATCATTCCAAGAGAGATTATAATAAAATATAATAATTTTAAAAGAATGCATGATTTATCTTACATTCATAAAGTATAGCTCACATTAAAAATATTTGAGAAGTTTGATATTACTCTAAAATTGAATCAAGTACAACAGAGCTATGTAGGAAAAAAAAGAAAAAAATAATGTAAATATAGATAAACTCCCAAACATTTACTACATATATCGATGTATCAAATGATATTGACTTTTATTTTCCCTCCTACACCATTTGAATAATTAGTTCTTTCCAATCTAAAATTTTCCCATAGGATAATAAGGGATTTAATTTCAAGATAGATTTCACTCTAAAAAATTTATTTTAGAAATGTATGAAATTAATGAGAGAGATCCCCAAAATATTCAAAATATGGCTTTAATTATGCATAATATCATACAAAATGAATATGGATTGATCACTACTAGTTTTCAGTATATTTGGAAAATCATTCAAAAATAAATTATCAAAGGAGGGAAAGATCTGCTTGGAATAGCAAGTTAATGATTTGGTGGAGTGGCCTCACGGTGGAAGGATTACTTTCATTGAATAGAAACATTCATGAGAATGTAAAGTGGTTATTGCATGTGCCAAAAAATAGGTGAATTCCATTACAAGTTAATAACAATTAGTTTCATTGCTTAGTAATTAGTGTTTGGGTTTTGCTGGAAAATTGTATGGCCTGCAAAATGAAAGGTGAACCAAGGAAGTAGGAACCTAAAAGTTGTGAAGAATGGAAGGCAAAACAAGATTTTTGGAAGATTCTTCAGAGAGGAAAGGTCATGAGTTACTTGGAGTGGCTGCATGGTTCTAAACCCCATATAATGACGGCATTTTTCAAAAATTGGGTCGATGATAGGGTAACCCTCCATGGCATCACGGTGAAGCTCATCGAGGAATTCATTGTAGAGGTCACGAGGCTTCCAATGGAGTGTATAAAATTCTCTAAGTAGACCAGTATATCTAATGAGGCATTTAGCAAATTCTTGAAGACAGATGTTGAGGAGCAGTAGTTGGAAAAGAGTGGAGATTTTTTCAACCTGGAGCAGATAAAAGGAATCTAGAGAGACATCTTATGTTGCATCCATGCATATTTTATACTTGATGGAAGAATCAAAAGAGTCCATAAATTTCATTTTGTTTTTCTTAATCATTTTAGGCACAAAGTTAGAATCTCCTTCCCTTTCTATCTGCGCTTCTCACTGCTCCAAAGTCTGTTTGCTCATAGAAAAAAGGAGTCTCACCCTATATTGCATGAGGGATCGATCCTAATAGTAGAAGGTTATTGCGAAAACAATGCCATTGTCCTGAATCCTTATTCAAACAAAAATAAGGATTCATAGAGTAAGAAGAATGAAACATTGAAGGGGAAATAAAAACATAAACCCAAATCCTCCAGCTTTAAAAAATAGATTGTTGATGAGGAAACTGAGTGGGAAAGCACTGAAAGTTCTGAGGAGGAGAGTATGGAGGAAGAGGAAGGAATGGATAGTGGGGAATCTAGCTCTAATGAGGAAGGTAAAGATACAAGTGAGAATGAAAAATAAGGGGACACTATAGAGGAAAAAATAGAATAGAAAAACTATGATCTTGAGGATAATCAACAAGTGTTGGGGGAAAGTGAAAAAGAAATGGATGTTTTATTTGAGGATCCTAGTTCAAAAATAGAGAAGGAACATATAGTTCAAGATACCTATCATGTAATGGAGACTAGAGAACAAGTAAAGGATGATCTTGTCCACAATGAAAGCCCTGTTGAAACTAAAGAATAGAAAAGAATGGAAAGGGAGGATCAAACTGAAAAGAATGAAGTCAATCCAAAAGAGAACATTGAAGATTTTAGTGATGTTTGGCAGAATGATAGGAGGCATCCCTTTATGAATTTGGCCAAATGCAAAGCAGATGCTATCCTTCAAGTTGACTCATGGATGTATAAATAAATAATGGTCCTCAAGAAGAAAATGGAAATAATGGAACATAATCAGGAAGCTGATCAGAATAAAATCAATAATTTGGAAATGTAGATAAGAGATATTCCTATCAAACTTAAAGATTATGAGAACAATATAAGAAGGCTCATAAAGTAAAGTAGAAAGAATATGGAGGAGGTTACTTCTAACATATGTGCAACTGCTACAAACATTGGAAAATGAGATAATGAGGAAATAAAATCTTTGGAGGGGCCTAGTAAGAGGACCAGATAGAGCTCGAGGAAGAAAGCAATGCAAGAGGCTGCTACATTGGCTGCGATATCCATACAAGACACTGTTGTGATTGGAAAGGAAGTGGTGAACTTGATCTTGGAATTAGAAGAATAGGGTCTTTTTGCTCTTACTATTCTAGTCCTTTTAGTTGGATGTTATAACTTGTTCCATTTTTTGGTTCTTTATTTTCTTTACATACTTGAGTTTCTAGGTCTCTGTAAAACCTGGGGTCTTTCTTTTGATGATCTTGACTTGTGGTTTCAGGTCCCTATAAAACATGTTTTTGATACTGCTTAGCAGTAGGTGTTAGGTTTGTTTGACCTGAGGGTGTTATTGTTATATCCTTCTTCCTTTGTTTTAGGGTTTTGGGGTCCCTTCAAAACCTATTTTTACCTTAATCTAAAACATATTTCAATCATCTGGAAGTAAAAAACCATAATATATATGTTTAAAACAAATACCATTTAAAAAAATAATATATATTTAGAGATATTATAAAATAATATAATATTTTGTACTTACTTTTTCAAAGGGTTTTTTTATCACATATGATTTTATGTTCATTTTTTTTAACTTTCTATCAAACTAGAATTTTCTTTTTCTACAAACTTATTCATTTGAAAATATATTTTTGATAGTATAATCTTGGTAAGATTGATTTTGAATCAAATCCATGTTCAAACTAAAGCATTTTTCATGTATTGATTGGGGTTATTTTCTTATAAATATTAACTATAAAAAAAAGATGGTGATAACTTTTGTCAAAATTGAAAATTTATTGGTTTATAAAAGGAATTCTAATTTTCCATTAACAAAAGATTTAAATTGTGTAATTAAATTTGATAATTTGTAAAACTAATGGAATAATTTTTGGACATGTAACTATTTAATAAATAATATAGTTACTTGTGATTTGATAAGTGAAATACTTTCTTTATTTGAATGTATAGGTTTAATAGTCCAAGAAAGGACATTGGTATGAATGGGAACAAGATTGAATGATTTTATAAATA
This sequence comes from Torreya grandis, assembly GCA_037957365.1. Classification (NCBI taxonomy): domain Eukaryota; kingdom Viridiplantae; phylum Streptophyta; class Pinopsida; order Cupressales; family Taxaceae; genus Torreya; species Torreya grandis. The sequence continues at coordinate 2,731,363 of JARHVA010000467.1, forward strand.
TAAGATTTTTTTTTAATGAATTATTTACATGTAATAATTTAATATTATTTTATAATTTAAACAAATATGATGTAAATAATTGAAAATTTTAATGTATTTTCTTTGTAAAAAGTAGTTTTCAATGAGTTTTGATTAGACAGTTTAAAATAATTTAATCAATTATCTTTATCATTGAATATCATCTAAATACTAGTGTTATCAAATAATTATATGTAATTTTTTTCATTATTTAAAAATTAAATAATTTATTAATTCATTCATTTATCATTCAAAGATGATGGTGATATTGTTCATTCATTGATCAAGGATTCTAATCAGTGTGAAAAATTAAGGATTGATTTAGATTTGATAGAATGTTTAATCATTATGGTATATTTATCACTACCATCCAATGATACAAAAAATATTATTATTAATTTTATACCAACCAAAATTTTTAGTATTACATAATACAATTGGATCAAACACTCTATTTTTCAAATTATTTTGCTTAGAAATAGAAACAAGACATTTCAACCTTTGTTTAAGTATTCAATCTGAATAGATGATGCATATATATTCAAATTATGATTTATATTTTTTTAAGTTCAAAAAATAGAGTGATTGAATGATTTTTTTATGATATTTTCTCCAACTTGATGAGTGTCAGTTAATTGCATCTTGTGTTATATTATTCAAAACATATATTTTATGCAATTTATTTGAATTTGATCTTTCAAATTCTAACTAAACCTTTTGATTAAATAAAATCTATTAAATAATTTTTAAAGTAATAATTATTATTTATCAAATACTTTTATCAATTTTAAAACCAAAATATTGAATATTTTTACCATTGTAATTAGTACTTATAATTTTTTTTTTGAAAAATGATACTTATTGAATGTAGTTTTGAATTCTAAATTCTTTGATGTAGGATCCAATCCTAAAGATTACTTAGAGTTTTAATTAAATACTTTTGATAAATATTATTTAATCAACGTGTTATTATAAAAAAATGTGATCTCTTAAATGATTTTTCAAGATTCTCACCAACTTTAATCTTATATTGATTCAATATTAATCATACTAAAGTCTTCGGTTCCATCATTCTTTTTTATTATTTGATGTACATGTTGATTCTCTTTATCAATATTATGGAGTAACACAAATAAATAATTTTTAATTTATCTCTATAATTAAATAATTGATTCAATAGTATATTATTATTTCATTCATAGAATTATTTCATGTGATAATTCATATCCATGGTTATTTCATTATCATAAGCTTGATTATGCTTAGTTATTAAAGAGTAAATTGATCTTTTATTTTCAAAAGAATTTATTTAAATTGAAATTGATTGTTTAATGTCAATTTTTCTTTGTTTTTATCATAGGATTAATAATATATCAACGGTAAACTCTTGTTCACAAATAAAATTTAATTTAATTGGTTTATATCTCTTCTAATATTCCATCAAGAATTTGATGAAATATCATAATTTGAAAAAATAAATGAAGGTATGTTTTGACCTTCCATAAATCAAGTATCTTATTCTTATTTTATGCCATATAATATTGAAAACTTTTTTGAGATCAACATGCCCCATTTAAAAAAAATAGGGACCCCATGAAAATTTTGGATTATTCATTTTAAGATATACCTTACCCTTGGTATCACATGACTAAAAACCCCCCTTTTTATGACTTAGTTATATTAATTCATAACTAACAAGTGTTAATTATGTGTTTTTTTTTAAATTTCATTAATGACTATTTCACTAATATGTTTAATGATTTCACTTGTTTATAAGTACTTTTACAAGGGGTTACATTCAAAGATCCAAGGTTAATTAAGGTTTTCTAAATCATGATTTAACTTTATCTATGATGAAATTCATGTTCAATACTATGACATACCTTAATCTCATATTTTATAATAAGGTCTATGTTATATTTTGTGCTCAAGGTTTAAGACTTTAGACTTGTCCCTTTTTTTAGATGACATTTTGCTAACTTTTGTCCCTTTTCATTTGGTAGGATCCCAACACTAATTTAGCCTCAATTGATAAGTAGTAGTTTTTCATGCATTAGTCACTCATCTACATAAAGTTATAAACTTTTTCGCATATATTTTATCCTTTAAAAAACTTGGGTGACCCCATAACCCAATAGGATTTTTCCACTTGTCACTCAGTTATAATGTTTCATCTTATGAATAATTTATAAAGTTTTCAACCCCATGACTCAATGGGAGTTTTTCACTTGTCACTTAGTCATAACATTTCATCTTACAAATAAGTTACAATTCAATCATAACACACCATGTGGTGCCTAGTCATAAATTTCTAGGGCTTTGGTTTTTTCTTAAAGTCTCATGGATATGTGATCTTATCACATTATGCCACTTTGAAATTATTATCACCCACCCATATTTAAGGTACAATGTTTCAATTTCATAGTATTGAAATTTCATGACAAGATGACACTTGGAAATTAGTCACTTAATCTTGGGTAACTAGATGCGATGTGGAAGCCACATGGTAGTTGGGAGCAATAGGCTGAAGACACATGAAACCATGTCCCATGATTATAAAATGATCAAAAGAAGTCATAAAACCTAGTGACTACATGATCAAATCAAAATGTGATACTTGGAAAAGTTTCATGGCATTTGGGTCCATTAACAGTTTTATACAATAAAGTTGTGTGATAGTATGAGTCAATAAGAGCTTGACACTTAACAAACCAATAAAATATTTGAGTTCATGTTATCCAAAGGATGTAATGGGTTGATCCATGTAATAATTAGATAAGAAAAATCTAATTGAAAAGTAGTACTTAGGAAAGTATTGTGCAATCCACCTGGATGATTTGATATTCAAAATAGAAGACTAAAATGCTTGATAAGGTTACAAATGTTGAGTAATGTCAAGTGAAGTGACTAAGTGGTGAATAAATATTCATATATTGCTAGTTATAAGCATAAATAAATGTTTATGGGGCTCATTCTAGTAGATATAAAGCCAAGTCTTTTCACTGAAAAGTGAAACCTATGGAAATAAGACACGTGGATATAACAAAGGTAGTGATTAGATGATTTATCAAAATAAAGTCTCAAAGCCATTAGATTAAAACTGAAGATTCACCCTAGATTTAATTCAAGGAAAATTAAAACACTTTCCATTTATGACTCACATCATTCAATTTAAATTCTAAATTTGAAGATTAGTGTTTACCATCTCAAATCAATAGGTTTACATTTAGTTGTTATCTTATATTGTTCAAAGTATTATGTAAGTTCTCTATAGACTTTTGTGTATTCCTCTACCATTAAATCAAGTCATAATCCTATTATTCACATAATTTGAAACCATGACTAAAGCTAAAGCATCCAGAGTCAACAAGGAGGAACCAATTTCATTTATCTACTCTTATAGGACAAATGTCATCTTTCAAGATACCAAATTAAACTTCATTGCATTGGATACCACAAATAAAAATTAAAATTACTTGTTTTACCATGTAGAGGACACTATGGACTAAGATAATGACAATGAAAAACACTTGAGTAAGGCAAAGGACAAGTTAGACATTTTAGTGCTCAAATATGTAGGGTTACATAAAGTAACATCTAACCCATAAATACTCCCTTGTGTATACTTAGTCTACCATATGTTATTTTAGTCTAGGTTCATTAATAATATGATGAAATCTTTGAATTTGGGCTAAGCTATTGCCTTCATATCTAGGTTAACCTTTTAGTCCTATTATGATCTACCAAAGCTAGAGACTACATATAATCAAGATACTATGACTCAATGGCTTTAAACCCATGATATCAAGGACATTTTAAGAGACTAGGCTAATAACAAAAGAAATTTTGTATGCAAAACTAAAATTAGACAAATTCCCATCACATAATTTAGAAAGAAATTACTAATGGTAATGGTCATGATAAATCAATTTCATGGGAAAGACCTCATTTGGGAAATTATATCCTATAACTTGTCATCATAAATTATAAAAGCTATGTCCAACTAGGAGGATCAATTTTACATGATGTCCTACCTAGTGGATGCCATCTGTGTCACCCAAAAATTCTTGTAATTCACCAATTAGGACCCCAAGCTAAAATGGAATATTACTCATACCTTCTCGAAGGTCAGAGTGTATAAGTATAAGTAAGATATGAGGTCCATAGTTGAACATTTATATCCTATAGTATATAATTTAATCCATGAATATACCATGCTTATAATATAATAATAAATTAGAGAAACCCTGAGCATTTTGGGAGCCTATTGGTATTACCTAGATTACATGGTTATGAGGGTAGTTAGAATCAACACATCTCTCCTTAGGTTTCCCATAATAGTGTCAGATAAGTTAGATGAGAAAGAAATTTCTTATCAATTATATATAAGGGTGGATGGATTATGAAAAAACAAAAGGAGAGGATTGATTCATCCTCAACTATCTAACATTGGCCATTTTAGGATATAAAACTAGAATTTTATGATTATAGCTTCAAAATAAAGGCCTACTTTCAACTTGGAAATAAATGACAATAGGAAATGGGACCCCAATATATAGATTTAAAACATTACATCAAACATAGGTTAGCCTTAAGAATTACTTACCACCATGAGCCTGATGATGAAGGCAGGTTCCACATCAATGTCATAAATGATTATGAGGTGAATCCAAAGATTGAAAGATGATAATGTTCCACTTATTAAGGTTAGATGGAATGATGTTGGTTATTATGAATTTCTCAATTATGAAGGTGTTAAAGTAGGTGTATCCACATCTATAATTCAATTTATTAATTCTAAAGAAGAGAGACCAACTAACCCTCAACTTAGTTAGACAATCTTGCAAGCATTATCTCCCACTTTGGGAAGGGAAGAGTTGAGCTTGACAAACATAATAAGTAGGTCTCTATTTTGGAAGCAATATCCCATAACCCATCCCAATTTTAGAATGTTACATCAATGTTGGAAGAACCTTCAATGGTGCCTCATTCATCTTCAATTGAGGAAATAACACCACCTACTATGACACTAGTAGTTTCCACACCAGATTTGCCTCTCCTGCTTCTTATCAAGGAAGAATTACGTATGACAAGTTAATAATGTGTTTATTTCCTCCCTTATTTCTAAGTATCCACCCCTATAGTAGATGTTTTAGGCTAACAACCCTATATGACATGAACCTAATGCTCTATAGTCCCTTCATTATTCTTCTAATTAGTCCCATGATTGTACCATTGGCCTCTATGAACCCTTTTATTGCATCATCCACCCCAAAGGTCTCTATAATGTCTAATTTACCTCTAATTCTTCCCAAATCCATGCCTAGGCTTAGTCCTCAATTACCAAAGGGGATGCCTACTATTTTCATACCCTAAGTTCCTTTGTTCCCAATAAGTTCTCTAGGTAGCACTAGTTCTTTATCATCCTTAGAAGTAACACTTCCCATTTATTCACCTTTCTCTACCTTCATCCTAGTCACTATTATAGCCAAAAATTTCACCCTAGAGAATTTATTTAAACCTTCTTAAATTTAGGATAACATGGAACTATCTCTAATTATAGGAAAAAAATTTATAAGAGATAGGTCTCTAGATTAAATGCTAGCTCCCTTGATTTAACTATTTAGGCTCACACACTACACTAGGATAATCACTTATTGGGGGTGAAAAGAGAGAATAAAACATGAAATTAACCTACACTAATAGAGGTGATACACCAAATATATCTCCATAAACATACTTGAACTTGCACTATGAAGGAAGATTACTAAAATTGATCTCAACTCAAGGTTCTTATAGTAAAAGTTTTTCTACATGGAGGTAGATTGCCATACACTTATAAAGGTGATAGAATAGGAAGTTTAATCTTAGACATTACTAATCTTATTCACACTTCAAATAAACCTAAAAAACACTTACACTTCATGAGACCTATTAGAAGAGATATTACTTACATAATACATGTAAGATCAAAATGAAATCAAGGAGAAATAATCATCACTTGTCATCCAAATGAAGTACTTAACTTACTTAGGCAAGAATTTTAAATGGTAAAATAGGTTAACAATTTTATTAAAAGGAAAAAAATATGTAAAATTAGTAGGGCTTTACATTACCAATTATGGATAGTTTAATATGCTAAAATGGCTTCAATATATAGAGAAATAAGAGAATAGAGAGAAAAATGATGTTGGAGAGTCACAATTCCAAGTGTCAAATCTTGAATACTAGTTACAATGAAAAATAAAGAGTTATAAAATATATCATGAATTTATTTTGAACAAGTGTCAATATTAAATATTAAATCCCCTTAAATTTGGTGTAGGGACACTTCATTGTCCTTGAAACTAATCTTCTTGACAAGGATTCCACTAACTATCTATAACTACATTAGAGGTAATTGACACATATGTATTGACTTGATAAAGTGGAAACATGATTGGTGTAGGTCATTATGCACCCCTCCAACTAATAATGTTCTCTTTGCCACTTGTTTACTTCCTTAAAGTAATTCACTAGCTCTCTAGGTCTAAACTCTCACATTTTTCAATTGGGTGAGTTAAACATACTAAATAAAGTTTGTTTTAGAGAGGTTATAAACATATTAAAATATTATTTATCATTTTTTCTATCATATAGGTCTCAAGAAAACTCAAAATCACACTTGTCATCTCTAATTTAATAGTCACATTTATTCTCATTATTCTATCCAAGACTACCTACAATGGTCAGCTTAGTATAAAATTATCCATACATAAATAAGGTGGGAATGGATTTTGAGTGTTTAGAATACATATCCACATACCTTGCACCATGGATTTCACCTATCTATTCTTTTATTCACCTTTAAATCACCTTAAATCTTATAGAAAACATAGAATTTGACCCATTTCTACAAGTTATGGTATGGAATAGTTGATTGGTAGGGATCCTAAAAGAGTTCCAAGTATGTCTAAACCAATTTTTAGGACAATTAACACCTTATGGATGCATTTCTCTTCATATTTTTCTCATCAGGCTCTTATGAGAGTTTTAGGAGGGTTTTAGGTAGTTTAGGTTCTTAGAAATGGTTCATAAAGATTAGTCCCTTAACCTTTAAACTAATTCCATTGAATTAAATTAAATGACCTACATAAACTCCCCTTAAGTGATAAACACCCATTGAATCTCATCTATATAGATGTGAGTGAAATAAGTTGTCTCTCAGATATTTATTATGCATTTTGGACATCCTTGAATCAAATTAAGGAAAAAATAGCCAATTTGAGTTGTCTTATGCAAATAACTGAGTATCATCAAACTCCATTAACCCATGAAATATCTCACATTTTTTGGAGAGATCACATTATAATAAAGGCTAAATTAGAAGCCACAAGTTTCATGTCCAATTATAGGTCTCACAAGCATAAACTAAGTTTTCTAAGTATATGACCACCTATGAGTGGTCACAGTGATTTTAGAACATTATTATCACTTCAAAACCTCTAATTAAATCATACACATAATCCTAAAATTACTTAATACTCTACCATTCATCCTTTTACCATTGATGCACTAGGTCTGTAGATTGCATTGCTTATAGAGTGTCTTATGTCTGAGACAAAATAATTAACACTTCCACCATTAGTATAAACTAAATAAAACCATGATAGTATTTTTAAAGTCATAATGATACCCTTTACCAAGTTTCAAACCTTTTTCATTCTTTTAAAGCTCTCAACACTTCAATTTCTCAAGATTAGTTATAGGCATGTGACTGTGTGTAGGGTTTCGAAGCCTAGACTGAGTATTTGAACTTTTCCCCTTTGTATCAAACCTAGATAGTTATATGAAGTGTTAAAAACACTATTAGTACATTTTATAATCAAATTTAATCACTTTATATAGTCTACAATCCTCACATCACCACTTCTTTAATTGAATACCCATTCCTCAAAGTTTATGTATACAACTTGGATTGTCTGGGGTTTTAGTGCTTATGTTCACCTCAAGATTGGGACTCAAATATAAAAAAGTCAATCATCATATGAAATAATATTTACATACTCTTTATATTAGTATTTTTAGTAAAAATTAACTTTTCAAAATGCAATCCTATAGTAAATACTATGTGTTTGAACCTTGTATGGGGATTCATGGCCTATAACCCTCATTTGCCCCTTTTTATCTCAAATGAGTTGAAAATTTTATATTATTTAATGACTTGAGAACTTAATTAAAGTATTCTCTACCCTTATAATATTTAATCACAATTGTCTTAAGATTTAGATATGGTCCTTAAGTCACTTAGGTAGACTATTTGCCTATGTGTGTGTTTTCTTAGGACTTTGTGACCCCTATTGGTCACATCCACTACAAAATACTTGATTGGAATTCATTTTATATTAAATTAATTGAAACTCTAAACTCCTATATATACCTCAAACAATTAGGTATCATTGTTTAATATTTAGAGAGACTTTAAGTCACTCAAATAGACCTACATGCATGTGAGCATATTAAGACTGTGGTCTCAAACCATAACCCATGTTTTCTCTCCTTGATGGATCAGTCACCTAGAATCCATTTTCTCTCCATATATTGAGAAACCTTATGTCTTTATAATCTCCAAATCATGCACACATTAAAATATTAAGCTTTTAATAATCTTAAGTCATTAAAGAAAACCTATAGATGATTATATATATACTTGGGTTTACTTAATTGAGAATGGTATGCAAACTTGAAGTTTTAAGACTTTAATTTTCATAATTATCCTCTCCATGAATTTGAACCTAATTAAATCTCCAAAAAGGTTTAATAACCCTTAAAACCTATCACAACACCTCTGCTCTTCACTTTTAAGCTTAACATCAACTATTTGTCTATCCCCATGCAATATTAAGAGATTCTACCTATCTTACATAGTCACACATGCCAAACTAGGTTGAATTCAACATGAAATGGGAGTATATGATATACAAGTCTACATGTATTACTCAATTCACATAGACCAATTCCCAAAGTGCAACCAGTTGAGAAAAATCAAGCCATTGGGACTACATAAGAAATCTAGAGGTACTAAAAATATTAATGATTATTCATACATCATAGGCTACTAATCTTAAAACTATGAACATGAAGTGGAAGATCATAAGGACCTATAACATCCTCCAAGTGAACTCACTCCAAATCCTCTTCTTCAGTCTGTACCAAAATAAAGTCATTGACCTTTTTTGAGCTATCAAAGAGAGTGATAGGAGAGATGAAATGTTTTTCATAAATTTTGGATATACTAAAATTACTTGAGCCTAAAAATGGCCTTTAAATATTCCATGACACCTTCGTGAATCATTCACACTTATAGATGAGTCACCCCAATCTATAAAAACACTTGAAACTAAATTTTTATAGATGATCTTCGTTATTTTATGTTGAACTTACAATATTTCATTTTCAAATCCTTCTCTGACCCTTATCTAACATGTGGTAAATTAGATTAATTCTTGAGACATTTTCATTTTTGTGAAATTTTTTACAATTTCTTAAAATGACCAAAAAGGTGGCATAAAAGGACATTAAGACAAATGGACAAGTATGACAAAGGTTAGAACATATTACATGACCCTCAAAGTATGGCTTGACTTCATTTAGGACCATGGTGACCATTTTCAAACCTAATGGACCTTATGAAAATTTAAAAATGTAGGGGTTGACCCAATTTGACTTAGGGTAAAATTTTGGTCAATAGTCACTTCCACAGTTGCTTTTCAAACATCCACATTCCAAGGATTGACACTAGCTATTCAATTGCCACCATCCACTTAGCCCTAGAATATTATTTTAAATAAATCCTAAATAAAATAAATTCAATTGGACATAATAGAAAGGCAATATTTGGTTATAGTAGATTCTCTACAGGTTTCACTAAAATTTGACAAGGAGTTTGGAGAAATGAAAAGGTTAACAAAAAAAGTAACTCATCTAGATCATTCAATTATATATGAATCTAAAGAAACCTTGTTTGCAATAACCAAGAAGAACAAATCTAATCCTAGATAATAAAAACAATATTCATAAGACCCCCTCTTAGCTCTGAATTCATATGGTGATGTGGCCCTCGAATTGGTGAAAGGAATGCAACAAAGGATAATTAAGCTAGAGCAGCAAAATAAAACCACATTGATAAAAGAGACTATCACCAAGGTGGAGTGGGTAGTTGAGGTTATGTTTGATACCCTAAATAATTTATCTTAGTATAAATTAAAAGTATATTAAGTTTATAAAAAATTTATTAAGGTAGAGAATACCTATGGGATTTATGACAATAAAGTAATCAACTTGGTCAAGTTAATTAGGATGAAGAGATCTGAGGAATTGAACTTAGTACCTTTGGAATATTTGAGCATTTCTCAATCCTATATCGTTGGAAGAAGGAAATACTTGAAGTAATGGATTTATTACATGAGATCCTTGGACTAGTCTCTCACCATACTAGATGACATAGTTCTAACTCTACTCAAGGAGGCTAAAATCACACAATTTACTAACAAAGATGGTACCGTCATCATCAAGGTTGCTTTTATAACCCAACTTCAAATTTTTATTGTCAATTTCATAAAATAGGCTTTGAATCAAGGATTAACCTTTGGAAAAGAGATGTACTTGAAAACATCATCTAATCAAAGAATAGAGAAGGTAGTGGAAATCAGTGAGGATGTAAGACCTCTCTTAAACAAGCAGGATGTAATGTCATATTTCACCATCAAATTGCTAAAGAAACCCATCATAGATTTTAAATTGATTGACAGTGATTACAATAAATGATCTGAGGCATGGAATGGATAAATATAAGCCAAGAAATAGGTGAGTAGCAAGCCATAGATGGTCACCACAAGATTTTCTTCCTCTTCATCCCCTTTAGGAATTTATTTTTCTTTGGCTACACTGGTAGTTAGTCCTTCTTCAGCTGCTATGGTTTCACTTTCCTCTTTTGTTACATTAGGAGCTCCATTATCATCGACATTAGTAGGATCCCAACCTAACACTTTAGTATCAATATAGCCATTATTTAGGCTTTTCATTCATGAATTTCATGTTCTAGTTATCATAAATATGTTGAAAAAAGATTCCCTCTTTAAATAGGGAATATTTTTTAGTTTTTTAAAACATGAGGAACTTTTATTTAGTGACAGTTGTCATGTATTCGGTTCTTTTTTAACTAATGTAACCATCATAGGAATGAAAAGAGGCCTATATATGGGTTTCCACCTATTTGACTTTTAGAATAGAACATTGTGAAATTAATGCAAATAAAAAGAGGAATTCCAAGAATTTATTCACTATTTCATTGCTTTCATATTTTATTGTTTCTCAAGCTTTACAAATGATAGATGATCTCATTAGTTAAAACTGATAGTAGTGTTCCTAATTCATATTTTTAGTTTATGCTTTTAGATATTCTAATGGAATTTGTCTATGTATTCTCTATTTCTTTTGTACTCTGTAAGTAAAAGTGCTTAAGGAAATTTATTGTAAGTAGCCATTTTTAAGGCATACTTCTCAGATATGTGTATTTTTTTTACCCTAGAATCACCACTAAATTTATGGCATTTTAAGTCTAGCACTAGAATCTCATGAATGTTAGTTTTATTTACACTATCATCAAGAAGAATCAAAGGAAATTTGTTGGTCTTTATCATTTCAAGGAAAATCTTCTTCTTTGCTCAACCCTTCTCCCCCTTTTGATTTTTTTGACATGAATCACCTTAGATTACTAATCAATGTAAATATTCATCTACTTTCTTAAATTTGGGCAATAAGTTGAAAAAATATAAAGCAATTTTCACCATAACAATAATAATAAATCTCAAATAGATTGTGTCAATACAAAGCTATTGTTGTACTTATAGTAGGGTATGCTTATAGATCCAAATGTGGTAGTCATATAATCATTCTAAAAAAAAAAAATTAAGCTCTAAGGTATTTCAGGACCTACACAAGAAATTGAGATATATTACTCTATTGTTAGCATTGTATCCTTAACACAGATACACATCAACAAATGTCTTGTCAATTTGTTTAAAATTTGAATCTTTCAATGATTTTCTTAGTAGTATGAAATTTATACATGATTCATTTATTGACAAATTATCAAACAATCTTTTGAAAAAAAATAACTCTAAGAACAAATGAGACTCTCTTGTTTAAACTAATTATTATTGTTAAATTTATTTTTTTTCGATTCCTTCTAATTTCAATTTATTCATTTTCAATTTATTCTTGTTAGGTTTCTTCTTATTTTACTTATTTGATTAAAAAATTAAAATATATATTCATCAATTTGAATATATTTTGACTAAGATGTTTTTAAAATAATTATGTTTGAATTGACTTTTATTAAATTTCTCCATTTATAAAATATGTTGATCTTGAATAAAAATTAAATATTTTTATTTGAACTATTTTATATTTAATTTATTATTCAATTTCGCCAATTCTAAAATTTTATGGTCTTGAGGATTATATATATTTATTATTTGAATTGATTCTTCTTTAATTTTTCCAATTATAGATTCTTCTAGTATTGAAGATGAATAAAATTATGTTTTTTGAATTTATTATTCTTATAATTTATTGATTTTGTTTTTAATAAGAGATTCTTTTGGTAATCCATTCACAAGTTTTATAGGTTTCCAATACTCATTTTGAATTGAGTTGAAATTTGAATCAACCTACCATTAGATATCATTTGAATATTTTTTAAAATTAATTTCCGAACTTATTGGTCATGGATTATCTACGATTATATAAAAATTTCATTCATATTAGTTTTATAACTTGAGAAAATTCAAGCATGCTCTTTTGGATTGAGGAAGTAACATTGATATCTCCTTTATTTGTTTTTGGTAAATACATAAACATATGTGGAAACTATAAAAAATTATAATTTCTAGATCCAAAATGGTGTATAAATGGAAATATCTATATTAAAATATATTTATATTTTTATCTTCAACTATTTAAATAATATATATGTAATGGTCATGTAAGAACCGTTATATCTTTTATTTTTAACCCTTTAAAATAAATATACATAAATCATGTATAACTAAATTACTAAGAATCCAAATTCAAATAGCTTAATAATTTGTCCACTAGAAAATATTTGAGTTAATAATCTCACAAAATTATATTTGATTCATTGATTGAAAAATCTCATCATGTTCACTTGAAATATGGACTGAGCACTATATAACCAAAATGTTTTTTGATTTTTTTCATAGTTTTTAATATAAAAATAAAGTATAAGTTAATTATAATAAGAACTACAAGTTAATAAAGTTTTATAGATACTTTTGCATAAATCTATTGTAACAAGATAGTTCATTTCTATTACTTATAAATACCCTATTTTTTAAATTAATTTAAGAACTTCGTTCTTGTTCCTTATTTAAAAATAAATCTCTCTTATTGTAAACAAAATGATAAATACTCATTTTATATATATATATATATATATATATATATATATATATATATATATATATATATATATATATATCCATGCTTCCTACTAAGAAATATCCACAAATAATAGTCCTCTCTCAGTTGTTTGTATGTATGTATATAGTTACTATATTTTAATAAAATACATCTCCATATTTGTATATAGAAGAAATAAATAATTCACTTTTATTTTGGTATATTTTTGTATCTATAGATCTATTATATCTATCTAAAAAAATATTATCAATTTGTCATCATTTTGGACTACATAAATAGATAAAAATACTATCAATTTAAAATGAAAAAGATGTGTCATATATATCTTTTTATTATACTCAATAATATGCATGAAATAAATTAATTATGAGAGGAGAGAATAATTTTTTTAATCTAGGTCAATTATTATAATATCTACTTATTGTTTTAGTTTTAACATCTGAATGGTAAAAACACCAAACTCATAATTGGGAAGAAGTTGGTTCAAGCCTTATTGGATGCATAGTAAATATTTATTTCATTATACTCATAATAAATAATTTTTATATGGAATAATCCCAAATAATGAGACTATATTTATTCAATTGGATATCGAGATTACATTAGGACTATAATTTTTTTTAATTCTTAACTTATTATATAAGTTATAAATATGATACACTCATACAATTTAGTTTAATATATTTGACTATAATAAATATGGATTGGTATATATAAGCATTTGTATATAATTTGTAAAATATATTAAAGGAAAAATAATTATGGGTGAGGTTCAATATCTAGATTTATTATTTACATAGAAAAGTATTTTTCTATTTGAAAAAAATATATTTTTTTAAATGTCTGGTTTGACTAAAACAAAGATATAAAAAATGGATTGAAATTTTACTCAACATTAGAATAGTAGGGGTAAATAGTTATCAACACCCAAAAAAATAGATAAAAATAAAAATTGATTTTTTATTTTATTTTATGAGGTTTAAAAATAGGATGAGAGGGTCCCATACCCATACAAAAGCTAAAATATGTTCAAATAGAAGCAAACAAAAAACATAAAGCAAGATCCAGATGGGAAAATACACAAAATGGTTATCTTCAACCAATAAGACAATAAACTATTGCAAAAATTCCACCAAATACCAAAAAAATAAGTAATAGTAGGGAGTAAAAATAGAGTGAATAAACAATAGAATTTTAATGGTAAGACTCCTCTGAGTCAAAGGATATGACTAGCTCCATGCATTGTTTCTTATTATTTACTTATTTTTTGGTGAATCCATGGTTTCTCTTGTTCCTTGATTGGAGTCTTTAGCTACATTTTTCTTTAGGCAATTTGGGGTTTTATCATCCATTTTGTCTAGTTTTTTATTAGCTTGTTCATACTTCTCTTTTAGCTTTATTTTCTTGTTTCCTTTTTTTGCTATGGGTAACCCACACTTATCCCTCACCTACAGTATCCTTCAATTTTATTTTATCTTATCCTTCATGAAGGCTCGATCTTTCAAGTTAGATGAGCATCAATTATGACTTTAGCTTATCAATTTCCTTAGTCATATCGATAAAAAAAAGCTATTACATAGCTAGTTCGGTATTCATGTTTTCCAAGTTAGTTTTAAATTACCATATTTTATTGCTCATTTGGGTATGGGAATCCAATGATTTCCTTTCTTTGACACCTTTCATTTTTTTGCTCATGTTGGTAACTAGAATGGTTCTTTTAGTGTCTTTTATTTCTAGGACTTTAGTTGGGGTCTCCTCCTCTTGGGTTTCATTTCCTCCCTCATCAGCCTCATTAAAATATTTTTCTTTGATATGTACATCTATGGATTTAATTGATTCTTTACCCCACATTGGATCACCCTTTAACTATTAGGAAAATGAGACCCTAGTGTAATAAGTCAAAGGTGGGGTTCAACTTGAAATCTATGATGGTGGCCTTCAAGGATTTTAGAAGAAAAAGGGTAGGATAATTTCTGTCATTTAAAATGTTTTGTTATCAAAAAATGGTGAGATAAAATGGATGTGTACTTACCCTCCACAATGATGTATATGATGCTTTAGAGGTAGATTTCATGCCATTTTCTTGGCAGCTTCACTCTAGAGTATCCTTTCTACTTTGGAGTGATATGCTCATTCACTTTAAATAAAATATTCATGAGATCCTCCTTAAATTTTTATTACTTGAAGATCTTTATGCCCTCATAGTCCATTATTTTTAATTTGTCAATGATTTCCTCTCTAATTTTAATCCTTGGGCCTCTCATTGTAATGACTCTTTCCTCCCATCTCCTCCTAAGGTCCCTAGAAATGGTGAAGTCATAGCCAAAAATCCTTACCATGAATTTGGTGATCCCCCTTTTAATAGTTTCCTTGAAAAAATAACATCTTGTTGTGCCTATTTTTTATACCCCTAATTTTTTTTGAAATTTATACTCTTATCTGCCATAGTGATGACCTAATCATAAAATCTAAAACTAAATTGAGGACCTAAGTCAATTAGTAGTATTATGAATACACATGTTTTCAATTAAATGATTTGATAATGATTTGTTTATGAATTCATATTTATATTATAGTGGTTTTGAAAATTATTTATGGTTAATTAAATAAAATTAGCATATATATTATCATTATTAAATATTTGTTTTCAATCATGAGATTTTAATGAAAAGAGTTGATCATATTAAATTTAATTGAAGTGATTACTATAGTGTTTTTAGATTAGAAATGATAATGTTCACTATTATTTTATTAGAATTAAAGGTATTATATGATTTGTCATGATGGTTTTTAGTTAGTTTCATTTAAAAATCCAATTGTATGTATGAATATTAGCATTACAAATATTTGTGTCATAAATGGGATTTGGTTTAATTTGAAACCTAAACTATTATATTGAAGGATTGTCAAATAATCCTAAATGACTCTAGGTTCTAGTCTAAAATACTATCCTATGTTAAGTATTCAATACAATGTTATGGACATAACACAAAGATTTTGAAATGGACATGGGGTGGCTTTTAATTCATGAACTATTGGAAATTAAACTATGATATTGGTAAATTTTAAGGCTCATATAATTAGTGTTGAGTGGGAAAGTTGGTAAGTTGGAAACTCAATTGGTAACTTGGTTTAATGTAAAACATGATGAATGTTTTGAGATATGAACAAAATTAAAGGTGGTATAAAGGATTTAATTCAATTGTACATGCTTTGATATGCACAAGTTAGATGGAAATTTTAGTAGGAATTTTGGTCATTACTAAATTTAAAATACTCCTAAACAAGTTAACATTCATCTAAATAACTTTCTTCAAATTAAGAAACCAATTAGATGAATAAATATAAGTAGGAGTGGTTAATACATAGGTTATGGTATATAAAAGGTTTTTTTTCATTCTTGATAGTCATTTTGATCAAGCACACAACAGAAGCCATACTCTACCTAAATGAGTTTGGGGAGTTGTAGACATTGCACTAATAAGTAAGCTATTGTTGAAAGTGAATAATTATCAAAGAGATAATTATAGTTTATCATTGTAAATGGTTTGCATGGAATGAAAATTGTGATTTCAAGTTTTCATGGTATTTTTGATAAATTCTTACAAGATAAATTGTTTTTTTTTTGCATGCATGAATTTTGGGATTATTGATGATAAGTTCAGTTAGAAGGATTTCATAGTTTTAGTTTTTAAAAATTAGTTATCATTTTGGGTTTTAATAAATATTTTCATCCTTGGTTTTGAAGTCATTTTTATGATAATTGAGATTATCTTGAAAATATGTGATATTCTATCTTCTAAGTTTTCAATCTATTGATAACTTGTTTTAGTGATGATTTTGGTCATATAAATTTGGATTTTTAAGTTATGGTTTCATAAATTCATGAAGTTTGGTATGATAATGAACTTAAAATGGTTATTTTCATGGAAATATTCATGCTTCAAAAGTGGTCTTATCATGAAATTATAGGTATAGTGTTAAGAAATTATTTTGTTAAAAAATTTTGATATACAAAATTTGATGGCATGTAATGTATGATTCTCAAAAATTTAGAGGTTTTATTGCAAAGATATCAAAATGAATGTTCTAGGTTTTATTTTCAAAATCATAAATTAAGAATATTAAGAAAACTATTAACATTTTTGGAAAGTTGTGATAAATATATGTTATTCTATGTTTTTGAAATGATGATTTGAGAAAGATATGATCATGTCAAAATATCACAACATTATGAATAAAACTTCTATTGAAATTATTCTTTCAATGGTTATGATTTGTTGTTAGTTTGATGAAAATATGTGCACTTTGCAATTTGTGAATAAAATTTATGCTGTACATATTGAGATAGCATTTGCATAGTGAGAATAGAATGCAAAAAGGTATGGTAGAATATTTGAAATAAAATTATGAAGAATATAATTTTATATGATTTCAAGTTTGATCATTATACGGATATATGACACAAAAATAAAAATCATATAAATAAATTTTAGTTTCAATAATAAAATTTGAATCCTTGATTTATTCATTTTATTGATATAACTGAATTTTTTTTATAAGTGGTTAAAATCTAAAAATATAGAAGTGTAGTTATTATTATTGATTATAAAATTGATATATTCTTTTTTTAGTTTAGTAAAATGATGATGATAAGATTTTGAATATATTTTGAATTATATTTAGAATGTCAGGTTAAGATCAACTAGATTTGAATAGGAATGATGATAATATCAATTGGGAAAGGAATCATAACTCTGGAAACATGAATCAAGATGCACCTAATAGGAAAATTGATAGAGGAGGTTTTAGGGCTACAAGGTTTGGTCCTAGATATGAAAGTAAAGGATCTTGAATTTACATTCATTTTTATTCCACTAGCCCATCATTTTAGAATGTGTTGAGTAGTTTACCATTTATTCATATTAATCATAGGGGTAATAGGGGTTTTCATGGTCATAGATTTAGAGCTAGATTCCATTCTCATAGTATCTCTTCCCATTAGTTGCAAACTAATCCTAATGAATTGCCTATTTAGTCACCCAGTTAGAAAGGAGTTACTGTTATTAATGAACTACCACATCAAGTCAATGAGCCAATATATACAAATAATTTTGTAAATCTTTCATTTCCATCTTGTTCTAGTGAGCCTACACCACCACAAAAGATGTCTATTTTAGAGTGTAGGAATCTCAGTTTAAGAAAACCTTTCGCCATCATAAATCCATCCACTTTAAGGAAATGTGTAAATAGTCAAGCTAAATCTAAAATTCCAATAAAAACCTAAACTATTATTTTGAAGGATTATCAAATAATCCTAAATGATTCTACATTCTAATCTAAAATACTATCCTATGTTAAGTATTAAATATAATGTTATGGGCCTAATGCAAAGAATTATAAATGGACATGGGGTGGCTTTTAATTCATGAACTATTGGAAATCAAACTATATTTGATATTAGTAAATTTCAAGGATCATATAATTAATGTTGAGTGGGAAAGTTGACAAGTTAAAAACTCAATTGGTAAGTTGGTTTAATGTAAAACATGATGGATGTTTCAAGATATTAAAAAAATCAAAGGTGGTCTAAAGGATTTAATTCAATTGTACATGCCTTGATATATAAAAATTAGTTGGAAATTTTAATAGGAATTTTGGTCATTACTAAATTTAAAATCCTACTAAATAAGTTAGCATTCAACTAAATAACATTCCTTGAATTGAGAAACTGATTAGATGAAAAATTTATGTAGGAGTGGTTAATACATAGTTTATGGTATATAAAAAGTTTTTTTTCATTCTTGATAGTCATTTTGATCAAGCATGTAGTAGAAGCCATACTCTGCCTACATAAACTTAGGGAGTTAAAGGCATTGCATTGATAGGTAAGCTATTGTTGAAAGTGAATAATTATCAAAGAGATAATTATTGTTTATCACTACAAATGGTTTGCATAGAATGAAAATTGTGGTTTTGATTTTTCATGGTATTTCTAAAAAATTCTTGCAAGATAAATTATTTATTTTTGCATGCATGAATTTTAGGATTGTCTGTGATAAGTTCAATTGGAAGGATTTCATAGTTTCAGTTTTTAAAAATTAGTTATCATTATGGGTTTTAATAAATATTTTCATCCCTAGTTTTGAAGTCATTTTAGATGATAATGGAGATTATCTTCTAAATACATGATATTATGTATTTTGGGTTTTCATTTTGTTGATAACTTGTTCCAATGATGATTTTGATCATATCGATTTGGATTTTGAAGTTCTAGTTTCATGAATGCATAAAGTTTGGTATCAAAATGAGCTTAAAATGGTTATTTTCATGGAAATCTTGATGCTTCAAAAGTGGTCTTATCATGAAATTTTGGGTATAGTGTTAATAAATCATTCTTTTAAAGATTTTTGATATATAGAATTTGATAGTATACAATGTATGATTCTCCAAAATTTTGCCATTTTATTGTAAATATATCAAAATGCATGTTCTACATTTTATTTTCAAAATCATAAATTGAGAGTATCAAGAAAATGGTTAATATTTTTGGAAAGTTTTGATAAATATATGTTATTTTGAGTTTTCAAAATGATTATTTGAGCAAGATATGATCATGTCAAAATCTTACAACATTATGAATAAAACTTTTGTTGAACTTATTTTTTTAGTGGTTATGATTTGTTGTTAGTTTGATGAAAATATGTGCACTTTGAAATTTGTGAATAAAATATATGCTATATATATTGAGATGGCATTTGCATAGTGAGAATAGAATGCAATAAAGTATGGTAGAATATTTGAAATAAATTTATGATTAATATAATTTTAGATGATTTCAAGTTTGATCATTATATGGATATATGACACAATCAGAATTGAAAATCATATAAATAAAGTTTAGTTTCAATAATGAAGTTTGAATCCTTGATTTGTTCATTTTTTTGATATAATTAGATTTTTTTTATAAGTGACTAAAATCTAAAAATATAGAAGAGAAATTGTTAATATTGATTCTATAATTGATTTATTAATTTTTTAGTTTAGTCAAATGTTGATGATAATATTTTAAATTGTATTTAGAATGTCAAGTTGGGATCAACTAGATTTGAATAGGAATAATGATAATATCAGTTAGAAAAGGAATCATAACTCTAGCAGCATGAATCAAAATGGACCTAATAGGGAAATTGGTATAGGAGGTTTAAGGGCTAGAAAGTTTGGTCCTAGATATGCAAGTAAAAGATCATGAATATCTATTCATTTTTATTCTACTAACCCAACATTTTAGAATGTGTTGATTAGTTTACCATTTAATCCTATTAATCATAGAGGTAATAGAGGTTTTCATGGTCATAGATTTGGAACTAGATCCCATTTTCATAGTAGATCTTCCCAGTAGTTTGAAACTAATCCTAATCATTTACCTATTCAATCACCTAATTAGGAAAGAGTTAATGTTGTTAAAGAACTACCATATCAAGTCAATGAGCCAATCTATACAAATAATTTTGTAAATATTTCATTGCCATCTTGTTTTAGTGAGCCTACACCACCTCAGAATATGCATATTTGAGTGTAGGAAGATTAGTTTCAGAAAACCTCTTGTCATCATACATCCATCCACTTCAAGGAAATGTGTAAATAGTCAAGCTAAATTTGAAACTCCAACAAAAATTAGAATAGTAAGATTAATCAAATTAGAGGTAGATGATGATGAGAGTGATTCAGGTACAAAATTAGTTTAATTTATTATATTTCATATGGAATATAATGAATGCTTGAATTAAATGGATGAACGAGTGATAAAAAAATTATCTAATTGTGATGACTCTTGATTATCAGAAAGATAAATATTATCTCATAATTGTATTTTAATTTAATAAGACAGTATATTTTAGAATTTTGATACTATAGTAATGATATTTTTGGAGTACAATAGAATTGTGTGTGTGTGTGTGTGTGCGCGCGCCTAAGTAACTTGGATTATATGTGAAATGGAATTAATGTAGATAAGAATTTTATTTAACTATGAATTATCTTATTATTTATTGAATTAATATTATTTTTATTATTATTAATTGACTAGAGGGTCCCCACCCATTAAGAAATACCCAGTCTAATTTCAATTAATTGATCTCTTAAGACTTTTATAAATCTCAACTTATAACTGCCAATATTAATTGATTTTTAAAAGTCAATTATTTAAATTTAACAAGTAACTAACTAAAATTAGTTACAATTTGTTTTTTAGCCAGCTTGGAAGTATAATATGAGATCAAGGATTCATTTGAAGAGGAGGAATAATACAGGTATTGAAGACTATTATATTTAAGTCAATCACTTATCTCTCTCTTTTATATAATTTCTCTAAGATAGCATAACTTTTGTAGATAGACCAATGGTACTTTCTCTAAAAGTTGATTAGGTAATGTAGGTATATCCAATTTTATATTATCATTTATAATAGATTATCTAAAGTTGTCAAGTTTAACAACTTACTATGATTTCTTCTTGTAGTCCTATGTGCATAATCTAAGTATTCAATCTGAATAATGATGAAAATTTCATTGTTTGCAATATATTATTGATTTGATTGATTGTAAAAGTTATCTCTTAAAGAAATTTTGTAAAAAAAATGTTTGTTTCTCAAATAAAATGATTTCTTTTGCTAAGATGACTCTCTTTTATTGAGACTCACATATTTTATTTGTATTGTATTTTATTTGACATTGACTTCTAATTTAGTTTAAATCTGATTTTAGTTTAATTTTTAAATGATATAATTTAGTTTTGTTTAGTGTATTTTTTAAATTTTTACTATTTAATTTTTATTTTTTTATTAAATTAAGTTTCTTAGGTTAGTGTAGTGTCAAGTTTAGTTAGTATTTGATTTATTTTGTGTTATTTCTAGATTAGTTTAGTTTAGGATTTTTTTTTTTGTTTTCTTAATTAGTTTATTATTTAATTTCTTAGTTGGTAGATATTATTGTTTACATCTTTTCCTTTTGAGTGTTGAGTTATGTTTATGCTACTTGATTATTAAAGATATACCTATAAACTAATTTTATTCTTATCTTCATTTTATCTTTATGCTTCTTTGTTTATTATCTTGGTATTTATTTAGAAGTTATAACAACAAAGTAAGATATTATTCTTAGAACAAATTATATTACTGAATTAGATTTATTTCTTTCAAGAGATTATCTTGTTCATAATATTTTCTCTATCAGATAGGATTGATTACATATTTATATGTAAACCAAGTCAATGTTTGATATTATATTTCTAAATTATAATGGGATATGTTATATCTAATAGCCTATTTATTATTTCTTAGAACATTTAAAAA
The DNA here is from genome assembly GCA_037957365.1 of Torreya grandis. Classification (NCBI taxonomy): domain Eukaryota; kingdom Viridiplantae; phylum Streptophyta; class Pinopsida; order Cupressales; family Taxaceae; genus Torreya; species Torreya grandis. The sequence continues at coordinate 2,754,218 of JARHVA010000467.1, forward strand.
ATACCTTATATCTTTAAGATCATATTTGATCCTTTAAAACCTCACCATTAGACTAGTATGATTCCAACTTAACCTTCATAATAGGTGAAAGAGTTTATTAGATGATGAAACATTTTTCATCATCAATAGATTTGGTAACTCTGTTGGGGATAACTTTCAATAATCGTATTTTTTTAAATCTTTATTTTCTTCTTATCCATGGTACTTGAAGGACAACCTCATGCTATCCAACCTAGAATTGATATTGCTGATAATCAAGTTGAAGTTGATTTCAATTTAACTCATTATGCATGGTATAATTAGCCCCATAATCTTTAGCATATCATACAAGTGATAAATGAAGAAGAAGAAATTGTATAATTTGAGGTAGATTGGTATGCTAATCTTACTCATGAAACTCAACAACACATTTTATATAGAAATAGATGGATTTGGGAAGATAGAGTTAGAGTTTTAGTTTCTAGTTATAGACTTAGAACTTATTTTCTTTCTAAATCTCATCTATTTGATGATTTGGTTATGCCCTCTAAACATATTAATTTAAATTTTTAATTGAATCAACCTAATTAGGTTTTAGAAAACCAACCAATTCAAGTAGAAGAAACTACTAAAACTTTTGATGGTAGAACAAGCAGATCTGATACTACAAGATATGATTTGAGGTATACAAAACAAGAGATTAGGATGATATCACTAGATGGAGCTGGTTTTGAAGTTGAAGCAAAAAAATAAATAACATTAAATTTATAGATTTTTGTAAATACACTTAAAATTAGAAATCATCCAGGTAAGTTGCCTTCCCTTAAAGGATTAAATATACCAAATTTTTTTGGAGCTTTTGGAGAATCTTGGGAGGATCATTTAGTTGCATTTAAATTAGTTTGTGTTAATCTTGGTATAACAAGTGAAAATATTTTCTTAAGAGTTTTTGCTCAAACACTTGAAGGGAAATCTTATCAAGTTTTTATTAGTTTACTTGTCAAATCTATCAGCACTTAGAAGAATATTGAAGATTGACTAGAATTATCTTTCGAAAAAGCTAAAAAATATTTATACCTAGTCAATCATCTTGTAAATTTTTTTATTGATCTAGGTGAAACTATATATCATTTGATTACTATATTTATTAATTTGCATCAAAATATTCCTCGCGATCTTAGAAATTCTAATAAATTATCTAAACTTTAATTTTTTAGTGCTTTATGTTTGAATTATAAAATGGCCTTAGAGGATAAAGACATTATGAAATATGATATAACTGTAACATTTTTCATTGATTATGAAAATGAACTTAAATGTATTGGATTTAAAGATATGTCTTATACAAGTCTAAATTTAGACAATGCATAAATTTTAAAAGCCATTCAAAGTCAAGGAAATGAATTGGTCACTATTAGAAGATCATTAAATGATAAACTTTCTTCATCTAATAAAATCATTGTTTTAAAAGAAAGTAAAAATAAATAAGTTGCTCATTATTGTAATATGTGTGAATTGGATCATGATCCAAATTCATGTATTATTTTTTTCAAAAGTAACAAGTTTATTCAAGAAGAAAATATTATATTTGTTGATCTAGCAGACAACACAAACATGTGTGCTCTTAAAGATCCATAAAAAAATGAAGATGCTTATGTTGTTAATACTAGAAACAAATATTATAATTATTCTAAAAATAATAATACAACAAATAATTCCTCTTCTTCTAAAGTTAAAGGTAAAGGAACTCAAAATAGTTCTTTAAATACTTCATCTGATAATTTTTCTCAAAACATTTCTTTATCAACTGGTTATAATAATACTCAATATAAGCCTTATAAGCCTAAGAATTATACTTAGATTCAAAAATCTAATGCTAGAGCTTATAATATAATTGATGATTTATCTACAATTAAAAATAGATTTTTATTATTACAAGTAGCTAGCCTTCTAGGAAAACTTGATAAAATTAATGAAGCTATTAAGAATCTAAATTCTAAAAATGGTGTAGGCTTACAAAGAGAATATAGTAATGAACAAACATCTATTTTTTCTTAAAATTATGATCTTCCTATAGATTTTATACTTCCTTTTTATGTTTTAGTCAAAATTATTAATAATGTAATTCATAATTACATATTAGATATAGGAGCTTCAAAGAATATAATATCCAAATTTGTTGCAGATCAATTAGGCATTTCTTATGAAACTAATAATAGAAATCTCACTAGATTTGATTGAAGACAAACTAAAAGTTGTGTCAAGTTTCAAGATATAGTCATTAAAATTGCTCAAGATGAAAGAATTTGATGTATGATAAATGTCCAAATTTTAGACATTTCTAGTAATTATGCTATGTTATTAGGAAGAGATTAGTCAAAATCAATAGATGTTTTTATCATAAAATATAATACATGGGTTCCCATAAGTAATGATATTACTTTTATAAAAAGAAAGGATTGGTTTAATACACCTATAGCATCTTCTACTCGTTCCATTTTTGCATATGTTGAAATAGTTATTGGAACTTATGAGCTAATGAACTTAGATGAACCAAAAATCATCAAGAATAATTCTTTGATAAAAATATTATATGGTCACTATATTTTGTTGGAGCATGTTCTCAACTAGGAAATGGTGTTGGAATTTCTTTAATCTCTCATGTTGGTAGAATACTACATTATGATTACAAATTATCATTTTAAAACATTAATAATACTATTACATTTGAAGCATTATGTATACGTTCGGAAAAATATATTGAGCTTAATATCAAACATTTAAAAGTCTTTGGAGATTTTGAATTAATCATTAGGTAAGTTTGAAAAGTTTACAAAACTAACCAAACTCATTTACATCATTATAATCAAATTTTTTTGTCTTTGATTAAATATTTTGAAGCTTTTAATATCACTCACATACTTAGAGAATATAATAATATAGCTGATAAGCTTGTTGTTTTTGATTTAAACCTAACTCTAAGTGAGAGTGAACCAAGTATAAACATCTTTTTTATGAAAGATTTTGACCTAAAATTCTAGATTTGAATGATAATTAGCCTATTTTTAACTTTGATGAATAAATAGATTCATTTATTAAAGGTAAATATTTTAATCATGATGATTATGTATTAAATTATGGAGATTATTTTTAATTGAGCACCAATAAATTGCCTATTAGTCTAGTAATTTTGAAATCTATGTTTACACCTAATGATCAACCAAAATTTTCTAAAACAAACGAACCTTATAGGAGAATTATAGGTGAAATTATACATATAAATTTAGGCATGGAAGAGGATCCTAAATATGTGTATTTAGGAATTCAATGTACTACTAGTTAAAAGGTTAAATTTATAAAATTATTTAAATATTTCATTGATGTATTCTATTGGTCATACAAAGATCTTAAAGGTTATAATATTGATATAAATATGATATACCTATAAAACCTAGTATTAAACTTGTAAGATAGAAAATATAAAGAATTAACTTTTTATTAGAGGACACCATTAATAAAAATCTAGATAAAATGATTGATGTTGGTATCATTTTTTTGGTAAAATATTCTAAATGAGTAGTTAATTTAGTACTAGATAGAAATAAAAATGGTGATATCAAATTATGTGTTGATTTTTGGGACTTGAACAAGGCTAGTGTTAAAGATAATTGTCCCTTACCAAGTATATATCATATTTTTTAATGAGTTGTAGGATCTGAAATGATGTCGTTATTAGATGGATTTTTTGGTTACAATCAAATCTTTGTCAATCCTAAAGATAGGCATAAAATAACTTTTACTACTTATAAAGGAAATTTTGCTTATAATAGAATTTTATTTAGATTAATGAATGCATGAGCTAACTTTCAAAGAGCTATGCATGTTGTATTTTATGACTTAATTGGCATTGTTATTTAGGTGAATCTTGATGATGTCACTATTCATTTAAAAAGACATAAAAAGAAGTTAGATCATCTGCGTGAAGTTCTCACAAGATGTAGAAAGTATAGTGTTTATTTAAATCTAAAGAAATTAGTTTTTGACATTATTGAAGGTAAATTATTAGGACATATTATTTTTAAAGATGGCATTTCCATATATATTAAATTTTTTAAAGCCATTAAGGAGTTAGCTCCTCCTAAAGATCAATCTAGTTTACGATCTTTCTTTGCTAAAATTATTTTTGTTAAGAAGTTCATATCATAAATTGTTGATAAGTCTAATTATTTACAATTATTACTTAAGAAAGATAAATATTATACTTGGGATGAAGGTGCTAATGTAACATTTAATAACATTAAATATGCCATTGCAAGTGCTCTAGTACTTGCTAAACAAGATTTAAATAAATCATTCATTCTTTATGTTAATGCCACTAAAAAATCAATGGGAGTTATTATTATGCAAGAATTTGAAAATAATGATGAAAAATTAATTGGTTATATGAGTCAAGTATTAAAAGATGTTGAAACTAGGTATCCTCTTATTGAGAATTTTTTTTTCTCATTAGTTTCCTCTTTAATCAAATTTATTTATTTATTTATGGTAAACAAAGTTATAATACAATATAACGTACCTATTTTATCTTATCTTTTGAAATAACCAACCATTCAAGGAAGGCTTGTGAAATGGATATTATGGATTCAAGAGTTTGATCTCAAATTCTAAAATTCAAAGAACAATTAAAGGGGATGATTTGGCAAAACATTTAACTAAAAATGCTTCTTAAAGTATTAATGTTTTGGTCTTGTTAGTTGATGATAATTTGAATGCAAAGCCTCATTTAAAGACTATAAAAATATCAAGATTTTCTTAAAATTTCAAATTTGGTCTTGAAATGAATGAATGGGATTGTATGCTTTCCAAAGACGATTGATATCATGACTTAGTATTCTATTTTTAAAATCAAGATTGTCTTGATAATTTTGATAAGAAACAAAGACATTATTTACACTTAAGATCTTTAAATTTTTGTTTATTATAAAATTTCTTGTTTTATCGAAATAGAGATGATGTTTTATTAAGGTTCCTTACACATGATGAAACCCAAAAAGTTCTTAGAAGTTATCATGAAGGAAATTGTGGTGGACATTATGCTACAAAAATCACTACTTATAAGATTTTATGAGTAGATTATTATTAGCATACATTATTTTAAGATGATTATAAGTTAGTTCATTCTTGTATGCCATGCTAATTATTTTTTGGTAGAGATAAGTTACTTGTAATACCTTTAAATCTTGTGATATCTAAAAAACTATTAACGAAATGAGGTATCAATTTTATTTCAAATATACATCCTCCTTCATCAACTAGTCATAGATATATCTTAATAGAAATGAATTATTTCACTAAATAGCTTGAGGCCAAAGCCCTTAAATTTTTTATAACAAGTGAATTAATTTCATTTATAGAAAATCAAATTTTCCCTAGATTTGGAGTTCTTTATGAAATCAAATCTGATAATGGTGCTCAATTTATTTCAAATGAATTTCTAGAATTTTTGAGAAAATATTTTATTATATGTAGTCATTCATCTAAATATTACACTCATAGTAATGGTTAAGCTGAGTCAACAAATAAAAATCTGATTTCAATCATGAAAAAGTTAGTTTGTAAAAATAAACAAGATTGGTAGCTTAAATTTTTTGAATATTTATGGGCTAATAGAACTATTGTCAAGGTGGAAACTAGTTATTCACCCTTCATGTTGGCATATGGATTTGATACCACTTTACCAATAAAACTTTAGATCTATTCAACAAGAACTACTTTACAATATGTTTTTGAAGATACTGATTTGATTGAGAAAATATTACATGATTTAATAGCTCTTGATGAATCAAAATCAATAACATTATAAAATTTAAAAATAGCTAAAAAAACTACAAAAGTTTTTAGATAAAAAATTTCTAACAAAAAATTCAAAGTTGGCGATTTAGTTTTATATTGGGACAAATCTCATGAAGATCTTGGTAAGCATCATAAATTTGATTCATTATGACTTGGTCCTTAATATATTACAATTGTACTTGGAAATAATGCTTCTCACTTAAAAGATATTGATGGGAACTAGTTATGTTATTCAATTAATGGCCATCATTTAAATTTGTTTCATAATTAATTTCTTTTTAGATTTATCATTTTCTTTTTTATTTTGTTGCTTCTTTTTTTTTCTATTCTTGTTCATTTATTTCTTTATGGTTTGTTTATTTGTTTGCTTCTTTGTATTGTTTGTCTTTTACATTTGAAAGTTCAACAAATTCCTCAAGTGGATGAAGTATTCATGTTATGGAGGAAGAATACAAAGATGTTGCAATACAATTGTAAGTTTTAGTTATTTTGAGATGTTATTCCTTATAAGCTCAATTTTCTTTAAACATAAACAATATATACTGAGTTATAACTAGTTTTTGAAGTAATACTTTATTTATAGAAATTTTATTAGAGGATTTTGCATTTTTATATGTATCTAGCCCAAAATCTCTTATTATGTTATTTTATTTCTTTATGCCATGCTAGCCAAACATCTCATACCTTATTGAAAGTCATTATAAAAGGGGTTCACGCATATCTTCTTGAAAAATGATTTACCTAAATCACACTTTCAAGATTATTTTTATTACAATAGGAAATTTGAGTACTACTCAATTTCATATTCAAAATTGACTAGAAAAGTTGTAAGTGTTATGCCTATTTTTTATACCCCTATAATTTTTTGAAATTTATACTATTATCTACCAGAGTGATGACCTAGTCATAAAATCTAAAACTACAGTCGGGGATGTAATTTAATTAGTAGTACTATGAATACACATGTTTTCAATTAAATGATTTATTTATGAATTCATATTTATATTATAATGGTTTTGAAAAGAATTTATGGTTGAATAAAATTAGCATACATATTATCATTATCAAATGTTAGTTTTTAGTTATGAGATTTTCAATGGATAGAGATGATCATATTTCATTTAATTCAAGTCATTACTATAATGTTTTCAATTTGAAACTAATAATGTTCACTATTGTGTTATCAAAATTGAAGGCATTATATGATTCATTGTGATGGTTTTCAATTAGTTTCATTTGAAAATCCATTTACAAGTACGAATATTGGCATTACAAATATTTGTGTCACAAATGATATTTGGTTTAATTTGAAACCTAAGCTATTATATTGAAGGATTATCAAATAATTCCAAGTGACTCTAGGTTCTAATCTAAAATAATATCCTATGTTAAGTATTCAATACAATGTTGTGGACCTAATGCATAGATTTGTAAATGGACATGGGGTGGTTTTTAATTCATAAACTATTGGAAATTAAACCACGTTTGATATTGGTAAATTTTAAGGCTCATATCATTAATGTCAAGTGGGAAAGTTGGCAAGTTGGAAGCTAAATCGATAACTTGGTTTACTGTAAACAGTGATGGATTTTTTAAAATCTAAACAAAATAAAAGGTAGTATAAAATATTTAATTCAATTGTACATGTCTTGATATGCATAAGTTAGTTGGAAATTTTATTAGTAATTTTGGTCATTACTAAATTAAAAATCTTACTAGACAAGTTAGCATTCGGTTAAATGGCTTGCCTTGAATTAAGGAGCCAACTAGATGAAGACATGTAAGGAGTGTTTAATGTGTGGGTTATGGTATATAAAAGGTTTGTTGTCATTATTGATAGTCATTTTGAGCAAGAACATAGTGAAATCCATACTCTACCTAGATAAACTTTGGGAGTTACAAATACTATATTGACAGGTACACCATTGTTGAAAGTGAATAATTATCAAAGAGATAATTATAGTTTATCACTACAAATGGTTTACATGAAAATAAAATTATGGTTTCAAATTTGCATGGTATTTTTGATAAATTATTGCAAGATAAATTGTTTTTTTTTACATGCATTAATTTTGGGATTACTGGTGATAAGTTCAGTTGGAAGGATTTTATAGTTTCACTTTTTGAAAATCAGTTATCATTTTGGGTTTTAATATATATTTTCATCCCTAGTTTTGAAATCATTTTTTATGATAATGGAGATTATCTTGGAAATACATGATATTCTATCTTTTGGGTTTTTAGTTTGTTGATAACTTATTCCAACAATGATTTTGGTCATATCAATTTAGATTTTGAAGTTCTAGTTTCATAAATGCATGAAGTTTGGTATGAGGATGACCTTGAAATGGTTATTTTCATGGAAATATTGATGATTCAAAAGTGTTCTTGTCATGAAATTCTAGGTATAGTGTTATGAAATTATTTTGTTGAAGACTTTTGATATACATGATCTAATGGCATGAAATATATGATTCTCCAAAATTTAGAGGTTTTATTTCAAATATATCAAAATTCATGTTATGGGTTTTATTTTTGAAATCATAAATATTAATAAAATGGTTAACAGTTTTGGAAAGTTGTCATAGAGATATATTATTCTAAGTTTTTAAAATGATGATTTGAGAAAGATATGATCATGTCAATAGCTTACAACATTGTGAATAAAACTTCTATTGAAATTATTCTTTTAGTGGCTATGATTTGTTATTAGTTTGATGAAAATACATACACTTTGTAATTTATGAATAAAATATATGTTGTATATATTGAGATGGAATTCGTGTAGTGAGAATAAAATGCAATAAGGTATGGTAGAATATTAGACATAAAATTATGAAAAATATAATTTTACAGAATTTCAAGTTTGATCTTTATATAGATATATGACATAATCAAAATTTCAAATCATATAAACAAGGTTTAGTTTCAATAATGAAATTTGAATCCTTGATTTGTTCATTTTGTTGATATAACTAGAAATTTTTTATAAGTGGCTAAATTTTAAAAATATAGAAGTGAAGTTATTATTGATTCTATAATTGATATATTCATTTTTAGTTAGTCAAATGATGATGATAAGATTTTAAATTATATTTATAATATTAGATTGGAATCAACTAGATTCAAACAGGAATAATTACAATATCAGTTAGAAAAGGAATCATAACTCTGGAAACATTAATCAAAATGCACCTAATAGGGAAATTTATAGAGGAGGTTTTAGGGATATAAGGTTTTGTCCTAGATATACAAGTAGAAGAGCCTAAATGTCCATTCATTTTGATACCATTGACCTAAAATTTTGGAATGTGTTGAGTAGTTTTCTATTTAATCCTATTAATCATAGGGGAATTAGGGATTTTCATGGTCACATATTCAAAGTTGGATCATAGTAGCTCTTCTAATCAGTTGAAAACAAATCTTAATCATTTGCCTATTTAGTCACCTAATTAGGAAAGATTTAATTTTTTTAACAAACTAACACATCAAATCAATGAGCCAATCTATACAAATAATTTTGTAAATATTTCATTTCCATCTTGTTCTAGTGAGCCTACACTGCCTCAAAAGATGCCTATTTTAGAGTGTAGCAAGCTTAGTTTGGAAAAAACTCTTACCATGATGCATCCATCCACTTCGAGGAAACATGCAAATAGTTAAGCTGAATCTAAAACTCTAATAAAAATTAGAATAGTGAAGTGAATAAAATTGGAGATAGATGATGATGAGATAAATTTAGGTACAAAATTGCTTTAATTTCTTATAGTTCAGATGGAATATATTTAATGCTTGAATGAAATGGATGAACTAGTGATATAAATTTTATCTGATTCTGATGACTCTTGATTATCAGAAAATAAATTTTATCTCAGATTTAAACTTTTATTTGATAAAACTTAATACATTTCAAAATTTTGATACTATAATAATGATATTTTTGGATTGAAACATACTTTAATTTTTGTGTGTGTGTGTGTGTGTGTGTGTGTGTGTGTGTTCCTAATTAATTTGGATTATGTGAAAAATGGAATTAATGTGGATTAAAATTTAATTTAACTATGAATTATCTTATTATTTATTGAATTAATGTTATTCCTTTTATTATTAATTGATTAGGGGGTCCCTACCCATTAGGAAATACCTAGTCTAATTTCAAATAATTTATCTATTAAGATTTTTATAAATATCAAATTATAACTACTAATATTAATTTATTTTTAAAAATCAATTATTTAAAGTTAACAAATAACTAACTAAAGTTAGTTACAACTTCGTTTTTCAACCAACTTGGAAGTATAAGAGGATGTCAAGGATTAATTTGAAGAGGATGAACAATATAGGTATTAAAGACTATTACATTTAAGTCAATCATTTATGTCTCTTTTCTATACAATTTCTCTGAGATAGCATGACTTTTGTAGATAGACCAATGGTATTTTCTTTGATGGTTGAGTATATTGCTTAAGCAACATAGATATATCTAGTTTTATATTATCATTTTTTATAGATTATCTGAATTTGTTAAGTTTAACATTTTTTGATGATTGCTTCTTGCAATCCAATGTGCAAAATTTGAGTATTCAACCTAAATAATGATGAAAAATTCATTATTTACAACATATTATTGATTTTATTGATTGTAAAAGTTATCTTTAAAGACATTTTGTAAGAAGGATGTTTGTTTCTCAAATAAAATGATCTATTTTGCTAAGATGACTCTCTTTTGATGAGACTCACATATTTTGTTTATATTTTATTTTATATGACTTTGACTTATAATTGAGTTTAAATTTGATATAGTTTAGTTTCTAGTTGATCTAATTTCTTTTTTGTTTAGTGTAGTTTTTTTAATTTTTATTGTTTATTTTTTTATTAAATTAAGTTTCTTAGGTTAGTTTAGTGTTAAGTTTAGTTAGTATTAGTGATGGGGAATCAAGAACAACAAACAGCTTTAATCCCACTTGTTAGGATCTTGCTCCTCAGAAAGAGCACAATATGATTACCTTGTATTAGCAATTAAACATGCAGAATTAACCAGAAGCAATAAGTAACTAGAATTCACAAATGACACAGAATATTAGAGACAACACAAACTATATTAACACTCATCCAGAAAAGAATACAATGAAGAGATGCGACACTCTTCCACACCTTTCAGGCTTCCCACACCAAGTGTACAGTAATTCTTCTCAAGAGTTCACTCTCCTATCAAAAATGGTCCCAACACACAACTCACACATAGAATTGGTGTTCACCTCCAACTAGTCAGTAATAACCCTACCAGTACACAAGTACTCAAAGTACTTCAAGTAGATCTCCCATAAGCTTGCAACAACTTGCAACTCAAATGATCTTACTTACACATGTAGATCTTCAAACGTGGCCTTGCACACCTGCTGACCAATATCCTACAACTGGAAGAAATCTTTTTCTTGCCTTAATTACAATACATGCCAATAGGTCTATAAATAGATCCCACACTTAAACAATAACTTAGACTTCTCATTTACAATAATTAGACTCACAACTCAAGACCAAAAATAGCCTTTTACATGTAAACAATCAGTTCAACAAACTAACTGTTCATGCAACAAATAGTTCTAGAACTGCACAGGTGACCGACATCGGTCCTTGTCTGCCTGGAGATGACCGACATCAGCCAACCTCCTATCGATGCCGGTTGCCCTTCTGCACTATAGATGACCAACCTCGGTTACACTACCGACGCTGGTATCCCTGGAACTTAGCAACTCCTCCATGTCTACAAATAGTTGAATATTTTAGCTCCACAACCTAACAATCTCCCACTTGGATATAAATAGCTGCAACTATACCTGTACCTGTACATCATCTAGTTTGTTCCCTTGGCTTTGTATTCCTCTTTACAATCACTCTTGAAGACCAACCACCACAAATCATGTGGTGCACCTCCTGTCATCCAAATCACCTGCCACATCTGCATCTACAAACCCATGTAGAAAATAACTTGACCCTGCATAGCATGTGCACTTGTTGTTGGTCCCTCTAAGAATCCACTGAACTGCCCTCCAGTGCTTCTTTCCCAGATTGGCTCCAAACTTTTTGACAACACCCACTGCTTGGGCAAACTCAGGTCTAGTACATACCATGCACTTAACCTCATTATGTGAATCAAGACATTTTTCATAGAACTATCCAACCATCGGTGTGCTAACCAGTTTCACACAATCATCCTAAAATAAAGTCAACCTGTGACCTTCCATGTCTCTAGAACACACTCATGCCAAAAAATCTTGCTGCTCCCAGATTCCTCATGACACACCTCTGAACTGGCTTTACCTTTAGTTCAGTAACTCCCTATATGTGTAACCCTGTAACAAGCACACAATATAGTAACAAGATAATGTAGCTAATATTATCCAACCTGGTAAAGAGAAACACAATGGTCAAACCTCCATTGTCCTGTAGCTTACACAAGACCATATACCCTGGCCTTCTGTCTCACGTGTCCATTCCTACTCTTCTTTATCCTAAACATCCATTCATCTCTCAGTGCTTTCTTCCAGCTGGCAACTCCACCCAAAAACTCCCATTTGGTTCTTCTCTAAGGAATCACATCCTTCATCCATGCCAAGCTCCCACTATTTGCTGGATCTACCTACTCTACTTCTTTAATAACTTCCAGGTTCTTTACCATCAGTGAGCAACAAGTAGTGTAAAGAAGGGAAATGACAAATTTGAGGCTTACTTACCCTTTAAGTCCTCCATATGGGTGCTTGAGACTCCTTGACAGCGTGCTGTCCACCCAAAATCTATCTCAGTGACCGATGCCAGTCACATCTCAGTCTGCATCCGACCGATGTCGGTTCCATGCGACTACCTCATTACCAATGTTGGTTCCCCCTGACTGATGTTGATGTTTATGGTCCTTGAATCACCGACATCAGGCTGCACATAGCCAATGTCAGTCCCTATCTAGATGTTGACACTGGTTTTCTAACTGACGTCAGTCTCTATGTTTTGCTTATGAGTGATGACATATACCCGCGAGCTCCTTTTGGATCAAACCCTTATAAAAATCAACCTTACTCTACTCAAAATTCTTTAGCCCCTTGTACTAAACTCTATTCATCACCTTCTCCTTAAAAACTAAGGCTTTCCTATTCTTGTCACGAACATCAGATTTCTCAAGAAACGTCACTTTCTTCTTCTGCATACAGAAATCTCAATCCATGCTTTTCAAATCCAAAAGCATACCCTTTGACTCAAGAACATGCATCTCCTTCTTATTCATGTGACCAAGCCTATTAAGCAACATCTTCGAATCTACATCTGAAGTAGATAACCCAGAAAGAGAATCAGTAATACAAGTAGATAGATAAAGCGTACCTACTTTCTTACCTCTTGCTACAACAAGTGCACCCTTGGTAACCTTCCAAGAGTCCGCTGTGAGAGTTACTGTGCAACCCTCATCACCCAAACTTCTTACAAAAATCAAATTCCACTCCAGAACTGGGACATGCATGACCTCCTTCAACACCCATGTGTTACATGTTTGAAATTTCATCTTCACTTTCCCTTTGCCAACCATCTGACAAGGCTTACCATCCTCTAAATAAATTTCTCTAAAGTCACCCTGGACATACTCATGAAAAAATTCTCTATTTGGGGATGCATGAAAAGAGGCACCAAAATCTAAAACCCAAGATTTTACTTTATCCAAAGAACATACCAGAGCATCCTGTGCAACATAATCCACAACATCTACTTCTTCTTCATGTCCTTCATTCTGATCTTCACCTAACCAACAATCTCTCTTTAAGTGCCCTTGCTTTCCACATTTCTAGCAGGTTATTCTACCATACTTGGACTTGGATCTCCTACCTATATTGGACCTTGATCTCCCATGCTCGATCTTCTCTCTTTGCCTTCCCCTGCTTTCCACACTCAAAGCATTCCTTGATGATTCACCTGTGCTTTTCCTATGAATTTCTTCATTCAAGATTACACTCACAACATCATCCACTTTTAAGATTTTTGAAGCAGATGCAGTATTACTAACTACCATTACCAAACTCTTCCAACTTTTAGGTAATGAGCATAAGATTAAGAGAGCCTTAATTTCATCATCAAAAACAATATTGACTAAATTTAACTGGTTTACCAAACCATGGAAATCACTATGATGACTATGAACAGATCCACCTTCCAACATTTGTAAATTAAATAATTACTTCATAAGAAATACCTTATTCAAAGCTGAGGGTTTTTCATATAAATTCACCAAAGATTCCATCAACTCTACCATTGTCTTAGCCTGAGATAAGTTGGAAATCATAGATGATACAAGGCTCAACTTTATAGATCCCAGAGCCTTCCGATCAAGAACCTCCCATTCTTCATCCTTCATATCTCGAGGCTTGCAATCAACCCCACCCAATGGTAAGTACAAATCTTTTTGATATAGGTAATCTTCAATCTGCATCCTCCATAATTGATAGTTCTTACCATTAAACTTCTCTATTCGTATCTTACTTTCTTCTGCCATTGCTCTACTCCCACTCAAATAAAAACCCCTGTGAGTAACCTATAATCAACACACACTAACCAGATCTGATATAACCTATTAGTATCCCAACCAAAAGCTCTGATACCAGTTGATGGGGAATCAAGAACAACAAATAGCTCTGATCCCACTTGTTAGGATCTTGCTCCTCAGAAAGAGCACAATATGATTACCTTGTATTAGCAACTAAACATGCGAAATTAACCAGAAGCAATAAGTAACTAGAATTCACAAATGACACAAAATATTAGAGACAACACAAACTGTATTAACACTCATCCAAAAAAGAATACAATGAAGAGACGCCACACTCTTCCACACCTTTTAGGCTTCCCACACCAAGTGTACAGTAATTCTTCTCAAGAGTTCACTCTCCTATCAAAAATGGTCCCAACACACAACTCACACACAGAATTAGTGTTCACCTCCAACCAGTCAGTAATAACCCTACCAGTACACAAGTACTCAAAGTAATTTAAGTAGATCTTTCATAAGCTTGCAACAACCTGCAACTCAAATGATCTCACTTACACATGTAGATCTTCAAACGTGGCCTTGCACACCTGCTGACCAAGATCCTACAACTGGAAGAAATCTTTTTCTTGCCTTAATTACAATAGATGCCAATGGGTTTATAAATAGATCCCACACTTAAACAATAACTTAGACTTCTAATTTACAATAATTAGACTCACAACTCAAGACCAAAAAGAGCCTTTTACATGCAAACAATCAGTTCAACAAACTAACTATTCATGCAATGAACAGTTATGGAACCACACAGGTGACCGACATCAGTCCCTGTCTACCTAGAGATTACCAACATTGGCCGACCTCCTATCGATGCTGATTGCCCTTCTACACTATAGATGACCAACGTCGGTTACACTGCCGACGCCGATATCCCTGGAACTCAGCAACTCCTCCATGTCTGCAAACAGTTGAAGCTTTTAGCTCCACAACCTAACAATTAGATTAGTTTTGTTTTATTTCTATATTAGTTTAGATTATATTCTTTTTATTTTTCTTAATTAGTTTTTTGTTTAGTTTCTTAGTTAGTACATGTTATTGTTTACATCTTTTCCTTTGAGTGTTGATTTATGTTTATGTTACTTGATTTTTGAAGATATACCTATAAACCAATTTATTTTCTTATCTTCATCTTATCTTTATGCATATTTGTTTATTATATTTGTATTTACTTGTAAGTTATAACAAAAAAGCAAGATATTATTATTAGAAAAAATTATATTACTAAATTAGATTTCTTTCCTTCAGGATATTGTCTTGTTCATAATCTTTTATCTATCAAATAAGATTGATTACATATTTATATCTAAACTGATTCATTGTTTGATAGTAGTATATTTATAAATTATAATGAAATATGTCTTATGCAATATCTTATTTATTATTTCTCAAAACATTTTAAAAAACCCTCACATCTTTAGGATCATGTTTAAATATTTAGAACCTCACCATAGACTGGTACAATTCTAACTTAGCCTTCATAATAGGAATTAGGTTGATTAGTTGATGAAACATTTTTTATCATCAACAAGTCTTATTTGGCTCTAAAGTAGGAAATGGGCTCCATTTCATATGGTATCCTCCCATGACTAGTTTATTTTTATTCCTTGTAATCTTTCTACAATTCAAAATTTTAACAAGCTTCCAATGGATAGTATATGATGTGACCAAAAAACTAATATTGAAACTAGTGTCTTTAATCCCACACTTAGAGATTATTTACCTCACCTTAAAATGAGTTTTGACATCATTTCTTGTGTTTTGACATGATGTAATATATTTCATTTATTTCTTGCTTATGATTAGGGCACCCTCCCTCGTGGGGTAGTGAAAATAGTCATGTTTTTCGCAATGATTGTGATTACATGACTGGGAAGATATTCACTCTTTATATAATGGTGAAGAGAGGGGGTGTTAACACCAATATTTTCCATACTATCCACCCTTTTATTTCATTCTCTATAAAAGTGAGAAATGAATAAATCCTTGAATTGTTGAAGGATTTTTTAGCATCCTCCATTTATTTTAGAATAGACCATGAGGGTTTATTTTTTCCTAATAAATATTTTATGATGTTTAAAGATTATCATTAGATTATAAGGTGATAAATTATCATACTTGTTACCAATTAGATATCATAAATAACTATTTAGGCTTCAATAATGTAGTTAGTTTGATCACCTAGGGGACCTATCAAGGCTACCAATATTAAATCTTCAACATCCTTGATGATAACTACTCCATTGGTTGGACCTAGGTTTCCTTTGATAGGACCATCTAACTTTAGTTTTATTTAAGTTTTGGATGGTTTGGTCCACCTCACCTATATCTATCCACCCTCTAGGACTAGATGCACTCTAGGGATGAGATCTTCTAATTAGAGAAGAAGGGAGATAGAGGGACGAGAAGAGGATCCCTAATTTTAGGAAAAACCAATTTCTAATTTTATCTAATGGTATCAATATCCTTTGGGGTTTTTTAGACATGAAATATACCTTGTTATACAAAATGAAATAATTCCTACACTTACAAATGCCCTAAAAGATGTGGGTAGGGTTAAGTGCCAAAGGAAAACCAAAGGAAATCCCAGGGGGTTTCCATTGAAAAATGAGTTCAAGGATAGATTTGGGCCCAACCCAAGAAATGTTAAATTTTTATAAGTTAAAATTTTCACAATAAAAATGATAATTAAGGAGTAAGTGAGAGATTGACTCTTTATTACACTTAGAATTCACCTATTATTTAAAGGAAGACCCTTCTTGACCAGGTTGCCAACTGTGAGAATCTTATTCTAGATAGATATCTAGAAAAATATATTGACCTTGAGAGTGAGATTTTTGATCCATAGGTCTTACCAATTCAAGACATCCTCCACCTATTCCATATTAACTATGTAAGCTTACTTGACCAAGAAAACTCCACTAGGATCCACAACCCAGATGAGTTCATATTATTAAGGTAAGAGGCTAATGTGCATGTGTTTGAGCTTAATGTTGAGGTCATGAATGAACTAATAAGTCACATCACTAGTCTCTTCCTTATGAAGTTATTTCCAACTCCTTGATCCATTATGATTGAAACATCAAATACATGATAAATGTATGATTATTACACTAAAACCAAGTTATTCTATTCATCTTTTTCCTTATGAATGAAAATTAAAATAAATTAATAACATACCACTATAAAAGTTACTCTAGGCACATGTTATAAATTCATATCAGGTTTCAATGAAAGAATATATTATCTTCCATAAAATAAATTAATCTCTGAATACCATTGTTATGGGATATGACACAATAACAAAGGAATTATTACCACACAACATAGAGGATGAGGTCACAATCATCTATGTCATCAAATATGTTTTCATAAAAATTATAAAATCATATTGGAAAAAAATTAATGATAGAAAGTAACCTTAATATAAGTGCATACATTTTTCATGTGCACTTTAGAGAGTGTGAAAACACATATATTTTACATTCGAGAGGGGTAAGTATTGGAGATAATATTATTTCCATTCCAAAATCTCCCATATCAATGGGAAATTCCCTTCCTTTGAATTAGGTTTTAATTATTTATTTACATAATTGGAAGCAACCTATTGGGTTTATAACAAAAACTAAAACTCTATCATTGATCCAACTAGGATAATTTGATAGGATCAACCCTAAAGGGATAAATAGAAACATGTAATTAATTTCAATAGTTTTTTAATTATTAACTACTAATTTATGATAATATGAATATTACTAAATTATTTGAATCATAAATACAAATAAATCATACTTGATTTAACTTTCAAAGGTAGATTTGGACTCACAGTGAATATTTTAAAAAAATTATATATATATATATATATATATATATATATATATATATATATATATAAGTTACAAAAGGTGGACAATTAGCTAGAGTGGTGGGTGTTGTAGTATAACTAATCACAAAATAAGGTCGATTAACCACATTGAGATTACCATCTAGGGAAGTTAATTTAATATTTGAGAGTTACTCAACAATAGTTGGAAAATTAGGCAATGTTAAATCTAAAAATAGAACTTTGAGTAAAGTTAGATAAAAACATTGGCCAAGTAAACATATTTAAATAAGAGTATATTTATGTTTCAATCCTTCATCGATGTAAGTACGAGTAGATGGAAATACATTTTTATTTTTAACAAAAAGAAAGATAAATCAAAACAAAGGTAATTGACATTGACACATTCATTAATAGAAAATACTTTTGGAGTTTATTTTTTTAAAGAAAAATAGGCATTCTAAATATGAATAAATAGAACAAGATAATAGGGACTTGGTCCTGAGCACCTGCCATTGTACCCATTATAATTGGTCATAACATTATTGTTCGTAATGGAAAATAGAATTTAACCATTTATATAACATATGGTATGATAAACCACAAATTAGAGGACAAAAGATTAAAAAAAACCAAGAAAATATTTTAAAAAAACAAAAATTATAAAAAGAGAAACAATAAAATATATCATTTTGAATAATGCACAATTCATTTTGGAGGATGAAGATGGTAAATAAGATTCCAAGTACAAAAACGAAGGTTTTAGCTAAACATATATGTATGTTTTTTAATAGATCAAATAGATTAATTAATCAAATTAGTGGCTATTATTCTGAAGAAACATTTATTAGACTAAGTTGGATGCCTTATGGAACATGTTATATTATATTAAAAGTAATGTGTTCTATGGATGAAAATAAAAAACACAGTATGAGTTTAAAGAAGGATAATTTATTTTTTAGTAGAGCTAAAGTGAATTAAGTTGCTATTTTCAAATATTTCATACTAAATCCTAAATATATAGTTAACCAATACAAAAACCCACTTTTCATATAAATATTGTATTGGAAGAAGAAAAAAAATCTAATATTAGATATAAAAATATCCATTTATGTCACAAGTAAATACATGGAAAAGGTACCAAAAAGAAAAAAAATGGGAAATAAAATTATTCTACTTGATTTTACACAAAAACATCATCATATTTCATTTAAACAAAGGAATTATTCCAAATACCTATGAGAAGATGATAAAATACATGATTGCATATGGAAATAATGTAGAAATGTAAAAGAATCCTTAAATTATGAAGGAATTACATGTATATATATATATATATATAATGAAAAAAATTGACATGATACACACACACACACACACACACACACACACACACACACACACACACACACACACACACACACACACACACACACACACACACACACACACACACACACACACACACACACACACACACACACACACACACACACACACACACACACACACATCAGATTTACCAAATTTTTCATCAAAAAATGGGATCAACATAAAGAAAAATATAAATAAATTTAGTAATTAAGAGATGAAGTGCAAAATATTCTTGTATATAATATGCTTGATTTTTTGAACCACAAACTTCTCATTTCTATAGAAAATTTTGATAACCCTTATAGAGAACCTCATATTCTTGTAGAATATATTACTATAAAACTAAAGTAGAGAGTTAAAATATGAAAAATAATAGCCAAAACTATTGAATTGGCTAAATATGTAGGTTTATAAGCTATTAAATAAAAATAAAATAGTGACTCAATAAAATTGAGAGATCCTATAAAGAATCAACCATGCAAGGTAGATTTTCCCTATAGACCATTTAAGTTAAAATTGACTATTATTCTTATGTAATTTAAAGCAATTATGGAGTATTGGGGATCAATATTTGGATCTTTTTTGAATATGAGTAATAATTTTATATATTATGATTGATTATAAATCATCAATTCTATAATATAAAATAAAATTAGAATAACCATCTTAGAGCAGTGTTATGCTTAGAGTACAACTCATTGAGATCATGTTTTTTCCATCTATTATAAAATAATCGAGAACTCGAAAAAAAAAATGGGGTCTCTAATGTATTAATTATAAACCCATTATTTGTTTCAAATTACAAAGATCCAATAAGATATCTAATAACTATAGATAGTTCCATCAAATGAAATAAATATTATTTTCCATAAAGAGACAAATAAATAAGATATCTCTCTCTCTCATGAAGTGTAAAGGTCTTTTGTAATGAAATAAAAGAAAAAAAGGATAAAAATAAATAATGAAATATTATTCTTTATATTATTGCATGGTTCATAAATCACTCGCAAAGATAATTGTGATAATGCATAAAAATTATCCCCATTCATCTATAATTTAATGGATTTAGTTTATGAAAAAGAATTGTATCAATAGAAACTTCAAAAATTACTTATTTAAGAATTAAATAAGACATTCATTGTAGATGGTAGACCTGATTAGTAATTTGATAGAAATATATGATAATTATGAAACCTATGACTGTATAATATCATATAGGAATATTAACCATCCATTGGATAGGAGGGAAAAATAAAGCAATAAATAATTCATCTCCTTGGAGTCTATAAATCAGGCCCATAAATCAAATACTGAAAAAGTGAATATTTTCTTGTGGAATTATTGTAGGGCAACATTGATGTAAATAAAATAGATATTTGATATTTTTTTGCCAATTATATATAATGTGCATGACATGTGTAATGCATAGATATATAATTTTTATTAAATAAAATGTGATATATATTGTATTTACCACTTTTCCATAGATTCTTCAAATGAGCTAAATGAGAAGAAAATATTATGTAGTTCTTAAATAGAGATGTGAATCAAATAGTATTATACAACCATTGACTAGAACACACAAATAATGAACTGTCATCACAAACATAGAGAAATAATTAAGGGCGTATATTCTTAAGAAAATCACATTAATTTTAGCATTTTCACTCTTCTCTAATTTAATTCTACTTGTGTCAAATATCATTAGATAGAATTAGAATGACAAAAAAAAAATTCATTATACTCATTGATTCAAGATCATCCTAGGTGAAGATTAATATTACAATGTCTAAGTGTATTTTATGAATTGAAGTGTGTAATGGCACTATATGAACCAAGTAAAAAACCTTATGTGTAAATGATGAATAATTTAGGAAAATAAAGATCAAGGAATTGATTTGAGAATAATCACAAAAGGTAGATCATTTGAAATTATGAAAGGTTGTGTGATGTAAGAGAATCAAGGTAATGAATCTCTTACATTAAGATTCACACATGGTAAATGCATAAGTAATATGATGTACAAGTATAATTATGTAAATAAGTATTGAAATAAAGGAAAGGGACATAAATAATATAGAGTGGCAAGGTGAGTATAGTTCAAAACTAACACATAGGTTAGCCACATATGCTTAAGTCTATGAAAATTAGTTATATGAAGATATATTCCAAACTAGAATATTCAAAGGTTATATATGGATATCTTTGAATATAAAATTACACCCACATTTCTAAAATAATTATTATCAAGGAGGATTCACAAAATCTGAGATCAAGATTCTAGATAACACATAAAATACTATTCAATATAATTATTGTAAGTTATACACACTAAATATCTATATATCTCAAACACTCTATGGAAGAGCTTATTAAATAGGTGAGATTTTTTGTTTTAACAACAAAATATTAGTTAGGATTATTATTAAGAGCACTAAATATAAGGATGTAATATTTATCAAATATTTACATTATCTCAAGTTATAACTCTAATGAACTAACCAACTCCCTATATATAGTTTAAAAAAACTTAGTGTGAATTATATTAAAATAAAACTAGATAAATACACACCTATTCTATTGTGCACACTCCAACACCCTCCCTTATGCAAAATTTAGGGAGAGAAAAAATCAAATCAAATATGGGTCCTAGATACTTGGCCTAATAAGGTAACCATGCAAAATAAAAGTTAAAAATAAATAAGGAAGGACTTAATGATGCCCCCCCAGGAAAACATTCCCCACCCCAAGTTAAGATCATAACTATAAGTAAAAATGTGTTTCTAGGCTTTAGTAAATATGTCAATAACCTTTTCAATAGTAGTCAATAATGCCAATTTAAGGAAACAATCATATAATAAGTTATTGAATGAAGTGAGTATGGATTTTAATGTGATTTTTTCACTAATTATCAATAGTTTTGAATGAAATTACAATCTTAATTTGTTTATCAAACCAAATATATTGTAATTATGTTGTGGAAAACCAAACTCATTTAACCAATATCTAAGCTAAATTGCGTTATGACTAGATTTAACAATACCTCAATATTTATCCTCATTGGAGGATGATGAAATAATAATTTATTTATTATAATCCAATGCAAATAGACCAAAACCAAGATTGTATAAAAATATGCAAGTGGACTTATGAGTATCAACATTGCCTTCCCAATATAAGTCTATATATCCCTCAAACTATGAAATTGCATGCAGTGTATATTGAATCTTGAAGTGACTAGTACCCCTAATATAGCGTAGAAAATGTTGGGTTTCTTTCCAATGACTCTCATGGGGATATTGTGATAACATAAATATAATATTAATAATAAAATATATATTGATATGTGTATGAGTTAGGTACAAAATATTTTCCACCAACTATTGATACAAGTTTGGGTCAACCTTAATAGTTTTTTAACTAGTAGAAAAAATAACACTTGACTAAAACATTATGGGAGTAGGTTTAAAATAATCCATGTTGAAATTATGAAGTAAATCAAAGACATACTTTTGTTAACTAATGGATATCCCCTCAAAATACTAATTATTCTAAAGTCTAAGAAATTAGTGCAATAATCCTAAATCTATCATGTCAAATTTTTCCATCAACTTGTACTTGATATTCTAAATTATGTGAACCTATGATATTGAGATAAACATTATTAAGGATAAATATTTGAATATTATCCCATTTCATTTATATGTAGATATTATGGTTATAATAACACTAGGTGAAACTATAATTGATAAAACCTATCCATCTTCTCATACCAATCTTGAGGATATTTTTTGAAACCATAAAGAGAATGAAAAAATATAAGTACAAGTAAAGATTCCTTCACAAATGTTTAAGGTTTTTCCATATAGATATCCTATTGGTGATCACCATGTATAAAATCACTCTTTATTTCCATATAGTATACTAACTTAATATGTTTGATAGCAAGGGAAATTAAAAGACATACAAAATCCATATTGGTAATAGGGGAAAAAGTTTCATAATAGTCAAGTCCTTCAACTTGTGATAACCCCTTTGCTAATAGTCATGTTGTATCAATAAAAATATCTACTACATATTTGGTATAATAGACCCAATTACAAATAAAAACATAATTCATTTAGGAAGAATCATTAAGTCCCACGTATTTTTCTTAATTAATGAATAGTATTCTTTTTGTATAGTAGTATCCCATTCTAGTTTGCTTGTCACCTCAAAAAATAATATTGGATCATATGAAATAACATGAATCATAGAGTATCACCATAAGATTAAGATCAATAATTATGAGTGTCGTGAGGATCAAAAGGATCACCAACAAAATAACTAGGTTTTTTCAAAGTAGTCTGGGCCCATTTGAGCATAGATTGAGGATCAAGTGGTGTTTCATGGGAACCACAATTAGCATCAAAATCATCTAAAAGTAATTACTAATTATTTATATTTAGGATGATTAAATGGTAGATAAGGATATGTAGGCTCTAGTGTAATTAAAATCTCATCAAACTTCACATTCAATTAAAATATAATATCATTAGTAACTAGGTCAAAGAGGAAATAACACTTAACATCCTCATAATGGCCAAAAAAGATGAGAGGTTTTATCTTCTTCTCCATAGACTTACACTTGTCATCAAGAAAAAAAAACTTATGCCTTACTTCCAAACACATAAAATATAGATACATCAAGCTTGATCCATCACCAAAATTCTTCAGGAGTTTTATTCTTCACTACCTTGTGGGGTGTGTGGTTCTAGATATAATTCACACAACTATTTTCTTTAGCCCAAAAACTAGGAATCATGTCCTTTGACTAAATCATATAATTTTCCATCTCCTTCAATGTTTTGTTCTTCCAAAAAATCACACCATTATTTTTAGGAGTATAGGGCATTATTAATTTATGTAAGATATCATGCTTAGCATGAAATACCTAGAATTATTTACTTACATACTTCCACCATTATATGTTCTTATATTATTGAGTGGAAGAGATTATTAATCCTCTTATAATGCTTTGAAATTTCAAAAAGAATCACTTTTTACTTGAGAGAGTACACCCATGTTATTCTAGAAAAATCATCAATAAGTTGAGTACACATTTTACTCCAGAACAAAAACAAGTGAGAAATGTCATGAGATCACTATACATAAACTCAAGAGGAGCATTCACTCGAGAGGCCATATCTTTTAGAAAAGATATCTGGTATTTTTTTCCAAAAATGCATCTTGGACAAACACCATCAATATTGGATTATATAAGAAGACTGATCACTAAATTTTGTGTACTCATTTGATACAAGTATCTATAATTCAAGTGACCAAAGTATTCATGCCAAAATTTTCTCACTGAGTCACCATGAACAACAAAAATTGAACCTATAGAGGGCTCAAATCAATCAAAATTTTAAATATGTGAATGATGATCTACAATACCTATTTCAACTACATCCTATGAATCTTTTAGTTCTCTTATTAGAACATTATGTGGAGAGAATTACATGAAATTATCCATGCATAAATTACATATATTATATATAGACAATAAATTAATTTATTTTAATTTAAAAAATTACATCATTAATTCACACATCTTGCATCAGAACTGTGTCAAAGCTAAAAACATCAACTAAAAAAGAGTTTCCAACTCTAATCTGAGAATTGTTAAAATTAGAAAGAGGTGAGAGAAGATCACAAGAATGTATTACATGGTGAGAAGCACCAAAATCAAGAGTTCAACTATAATGTGATATATTAATTTCCCTAGAAAATATTGTTTTCCTTTCCCTAAAGGAGCTAAAGAAGAAATATAAGGATAAAAAATCTTGTGTTGTTTTACTATTGATTATAAATATTCCATTTTCTTATAATATCTATATTCAATATGATTTGTTCCACCACAAAATTATAAAATTGTAATAACACATGATTGAATCCAAAAGAATATGTGGTATTATTCAATATGAAGATAGCCTAATATATAGGCAAATAAAAATCACCTACAAAGGCAAAAGAGGTTATAACAAGGTTGATGATAAATGAAAATATAGAAAATCTCATGAAACCACACTAATAATATGATTATAACAATATAACCATAATATTAAAAAAATTAATAAGCTATTAAGGTTACAAGTATTATAATACCCTCCCTTAATGACTAAATGACATGTTTTAGTCATTATTAAAATAATATGAATAATCCCATACATGAACTTAACCAAAATATATATCTACTAATACAACAACAATGTATCCAAATGTCCCTATTATTTCCAATCCATCTTACCAGACTATATGGGTAATGAGTTGCTATAACCACCAAGTAGAGTAGGAAATGGTGTTGAAAACTAGGTTCACTAGATTTTGTTATTACTTGAATTATTGTCATGTATTAGATGTGTCATGGTTTACCTATTTATTATATTGATTATGTCTGATAAAAAAGTTTAGAATATACATTAAGACTAAACAACATATCTCCTAAGAGATATGTCTGTGTTGAGTTGTTAAAAACCTAACACCTACTACTTTCCATTTTTGAATAACTTTGGGACATTTACTATTCACAATACTATTGTTTTTTTTGTATTCCCTTTCATCTTTCACTAACCTTCATGTAAAAATTCCATTTTGGTTTAACTTTGGTCTTTGAACTGTACTTGGTTTCAATACCTGTAAAATAGTAGTGAAAGAAAAAACTTCCTGCTCTTTACCTTGCACTTCATATTTTCTTGACCTTTGTATATTACCCTTCTAACAAGTAAGGCAATTAATATTTTATAACATATGTCATTATGGTATGGTACCACTTAGGCCTTTAATGTTGGTTTTATTGGTCTAAATGTGAAGAGTGAGCAACACTCTAATCACTACTAGAACTTGACACTTCTGATATTTCCATTTTTTAACCTTTTTCAAATTTAGTACCAAAACTTGTTCTAGAAACATCATCAACATGTGTCAATACATTACTAGTTGTATATTTACAATTACTATAATAGAATGGCACCTTATCATCTACATCAACATCTTTACTAACTACAATGTTGTATGTAGAGACATCTAGTAATATGTATGGATCTCTTTGCTCACAATAACCAATAAACATGAATAATTCACCCAATATATAAGAAATAGATCAAAAAAATGAATATTACTCAAATCCAATGTTTTCCTTGACCCTGCTTCTTCTAGTGTTACATTATGCAAGGCCTGTGTGGGACTTTTTTTTAGAGTGTACATTGTTGTATTCATAACTTCTACCCAGTAATAATATGGTACATTCTATCTATCCACCATACACCATGTAATCTACATCACTATCAAGTTCTTCCTTGCCATGATGTCATTTTATTGTGTATAATATTTATTAGTTTTACCTTATTTCTTATAGAATTTCATGAATTTCTTTGATACAAATTCTTCCCCATTAACAAATCTAAGATATTTTAAATGTTTCTCTACCATAGCCCTCCAAACAACAAAGTTAGAGAAAAAATATGAATTTATATACAAAAAACAAACCCACATTTTCCTATAAAAGCCATCCATAGGCAATAAGTAATACAAATATCTTTATATTGAAGATGTCTACATTAGACCATGAAAACCCACATGTGTAAAATCCAATGCATTCTTAGTTATATATTCCTTACCAATGTCAAATGAATTTATAATTGTTTTATCTATTTGACATCCTAAACCTACATTATGACTATTTTTAATAGAAGACATTCCATTCACTATGTTAGTGTGACTTAATGTATGCATGTTTTCATAATCAAGGTGACCATACCTCTTATGTCATACTCACTAGTGCTTTCAACCACTGATAGTGCATGATATTCTTCTATTTTAGGTATAACCAACTTATAAATTCCTTGTTACCAATACCAATAGCAATGACTTTCTTTACATGAAAATTATTGACCATGTAATCATTTCATTTAAACTCCACATAAAGGCTAGGATTCATAGTTATTTCACTTATAAAAAGAATGTTTTTCATTTCAATAACATATAAAAGATTCTAAAAATTGTAACTAAATTTAAAGAAATACAAACATCACCATATATTTTCACATAGTGAACCTAACCATCACCTAAGAAAATTGATTCATTGTAACTATCATCTTTTACAAAGTTTACATACTGGTCTTTATGACACATGTAGTGTCTTGATGCACCTGAGTCAAAATACCACATTATTAAATCCACTAAATGATCTTGTGTCACCATAAATGAAAATTCACCCATTGAATTATTTTCCTCTTTTTCAGTCACATTTGTAGTTTGTGACTTCTTTCTCTAGTTTTCCAAATCATATTATTGTTTATGATAATGTTTCTTAACATAAATAAGCTTATTATAATAAAATACTTATATTTATATTTATAAGTACCTCTTCCTTGTCTCTATGCCATTATTGTACTTTATTTAGACTCTAATGTTGAAATAATGTATTGTTCCTTTTGTCATTCCTTTTATATGTGAATATTTGACAACTGCTTGAAGTCCAATGTTTGTGTCTTTGAAATCATGTGTAATGATTCTAAAAAATAATCATAATAAGATGGTAAATTTTGCATAACCAAATCAATGAGTTCTTGCTCATCTATACGTTTTCCCACTACTTGAAACTAATCACAAATGTCCTTAAACTACAAAAAATATTCAAATATAGAATTGCCTTCTTGCATGCTAGTGGAAAATAAAATATTTTTCAAGCACAAAATTATGTCAGATTTAGATACCTGATATTTTGTCTTAAGGTGTTTTAACAAATCTAGTGCATTATCAGCATTTCTAACCTATGGAACTAAATTGTCTACTATAGATAGTTTCAAAAACACAAGGGCCTCACAATGAGATTTGTCATATTCATATGGTTAATCAACTATTCTAGACTCTTTACCAAGAATAATCATGTCAATTTTCCTATACTCACTTATTGTAAGTAACCTATAACTCCACAAGCTGAAGTTTTTCATTTAGTTTCTAAGAATTTGGCAACAACAAATGTTGTAAACTAGCTATTTCTACTTGTTTTTCATGAAAATAAAATAAAAATTATAATTTATTTTATAAATATTATTTTTGGACATTGGATATAACCTAAAATTTGACAATTAAGCCAATTTTTAGAAAAAAATTGTATAGTTTGTGAAATTTTAAAGTTTCTATCTTTTAAAAAATTACTCTAAAATGACAAAAATAATTAAATATAATATTTTAAACTCCATTTTCCAAAAATATTTTTTATTATAAAAGAGGACATAAATTTTTAAATATTTTCAAATTTTAAGGAGCTTTTGATTTATGGTTTGTTCCCAATGGAATTAATCATTATTTTTAGACTAGTCTAGGCAAAAAATAAGTTTTTTTAAAGTTTTTAAAAAAAAAAAGATTTTTCTTATTTTTAATTAAATAAATTTCACCTTATTTATTATTTATTATTATTGATTGTTTGATTTAAAAATTTAGACTAAAATTTTCATAATCTAATTGACCAATAGAAGAATACATGTGCATGCATTTGGAAGTGGCAGATTTTAGTCAGTGTGGTGTCATGCTCATCTAAACACCTTGATCTTTAAGGAAAAACAAAATAGCTCATATTATAAATAAAGAACAACAATTTTCATGTCCTAATTTTTCTAGAATGAGGATGATTTTATATGTATCTGAGATAATTTTGATTTGATTTTAGATCTATAGCATCACACCTCCTAGGCTCCAACACTAGCATCATGCTTCTAGGTTACTACACTCCCCTTTGAAGCTAGTTTTTAGTAGATTTAAATAATAATATAGATCCAATTTTTTATTAAATCTCAAAACATAAAAAATAAAAAAAATAAAAATAAAAAACATAAATTCATTCTTTCTTTGGATGCCACCCTACATGTAGCTTGAAACAAATCTTCTAAACACCAAAAATGGAAATCTCTTCACCAAAAAACTCCTTCCTTTTATCAAAATGCCCTCATACAGATCTTGTAATGACAAAACTTGTTCTTAAACTCCTTCATTTGCCAAAAAATGAATTTTTATCTTAGAGAATTCCTCTCCTCTCTTTCCAATGTCTTACCTCTCCCTTTGTCCCCTTTCTCCCACCACGTACTTGGTTATCTGATGTGTTTTCTCAAACTATATCCATTGGGTATGTTCCCTCCCTAACAATTTATTTTTACATATAATTATTCCTTATTTCAGGTTTACTAACTATCAATTATGATTACCATATAGAATTGTAATAACAAAGTAATGAACTAAAATAATACATGATATTATTTAACATGAAGATAGCCTAATATATACACAAATAATAAGCATCTACAAAGGTGGAGGAGGTTGTAACAAGGTTGAAGATAAATTCAAATATAGACAAACTAATGAAATCACACTAACCATATGGTTATAATTATATAACCATAATAAAAATAAAAATAATAAGTTATTAAGCTTATATAAATAATTATTTTAATATCCACATGGATCAAAAACCTTCTTTTTTCAAGATGGATATTTAGGCTTAATATACTTAAAATACTTGGAGACTCAGAGGTAGATTTAGAAAGTTTATTAAAGGGCTTAGGTATAGGTTTGCCTTTAGAATAACTAGCAATAAGTGTGTGACTTGAACTAGGAAGTGCATCAAGAGATACCAAATTATTTTTATCTTTAGTGCACCATTCACATATTAACTCAAATGTAGACATTTTATTTTAATCACCTAAGGCATCTATAGTAGAGAAGAAAGTGGAAGCAAAGATACTAAATATACCATTTAATTTATATAGATCTAAAAAAAAAAAAACTCTATCTTTATTATCTTATCCATAAGATTTCAATTATGATTTAATGGACTTGAATTAGGCAAGGAAATCTTCAATAATGGGAAAGTTATAAGGCATGAGAGAATATTTTTGCATCAAGTTATAATTTCTAAATTTTATTTAATTTTCAAAATAGTTTTTCAAGAGTGTCCTAAACTAATTTTGGAGATTTGGCATCTAAAATGTGGAAAAGCAAACTTTCTAACACATTTATACCAATGAAACCCATTGGTTCATCCTATTTTTAGGGATACACATACTTGTTATTTTTTGTTGTGATTGCTAAAATATTATCCTAGAACACTTTCCATAAACATTTAGACTAATAATTGTCACATATTACATTGTCAAGTGAAGTAGTTTGTGGTGTTTATGGGTTCAATGAGATGGGTTTCAGCCATTTATGAATAAGAGGTGGATAAGGACCCAAAAAATGACATAAGATGAAAAATAATCCCCCTCACCATCACCCTCCCCCCTCCTGTCATTTTTAAAAATTGAATATTTGTTACAAGTATGATTAGATTCAGAGATCTCTTCAGAATTGTAGCAATTAAATTATAAAAAATAAAATTCATCAACTTTGTAAAACTAGATATCTATTTTTAAAAATATATCCCCCTTGAAATAAATTCCACCATAAAAATTTACCTTCTTAAAAAAAATCCCCTTTAATGATAACAACAACAAAGTTCCTTGTTATTTTACAAAAATTAATAAAAATTGGGAAATGGGGTTCAACCCTTGACCTGTAATAGAGGATGGTTTTATAAAAAAATATACCTACCAATCAACCTATCAAAAAATTAAAACATAATTAAGAAAAATAAAATTATCTTTTTTAAATAGAAAATTTAAAATTAAAATAAATAAATCGTTATTGTAAGATATCTTTATAATATTGTTTCCTTTGGGTCCTTAAAGTTCTAAGTGTGATTAGATTGTATTAATAAGGCTATGAGTAAGAGTATCATAATAGTAGAAGTCCATAGCAGAGGGTAAGAGTGATAATATGTCGACTAGGAGAGTTATAAGAGACTATGTGGTAGCCTATGTGGATATAAGGTTGGAAGAACTGATGGATGTGTTTTGATCTAGGAAAACATGATTAGATGTCATATAATGGGATAGACAACATGGCTTTATTCTAAGATATGATCTGATTAATGATGAGGGAGAATGAATTTTAGAAGGCACAAGAGGATAGGATGAATATGAAGTACAATTAGATGTTATAGAGATAATTCTATTGAAGGCTATTTCATGGATTGGATGAGGCACAAAGGTGGATGTGCCATGTTTTTCAAGGTATTTTAATATATAAAAACTCATTGAATGGATCACATACATGGAATATTAATTAAATATTTAGGAATTTAGGGATCTACAACACAAAAAATTAGTGTAGACAAAGTTTAACATCATGCAATGATATGATGGAGAGAAGTTTAGAGTGAGAGGTAGAGAGCATGAAAAGAGAATATTATTAGATGGGATAAAATTGTTGTGAAGTTAAAAGGAAAAAATATTTCCATGGGGTTATTAGATGGATATATTCAATAAATTTAATAAATTAATGTATAAGGTCATTAGTGTTAAAGAGTAAAATGAGGAGTTATACAAGATCACCATCAAATTGGGTCATAATGAAGAAAACTATAAGAAAGTCACAAAATGCATGAATGGGTTATGAATTGAGATCTATGAGTTGAGTATAGCTCGGATCCAAATGTAAAAGGAATCCTATTAATTTTTATATAATCATACGAGCATTTTTCATAAATACAATAGATCTTTGTTCAAGGGAAGGTGACAATTATACGTGGAAGAAGTATAGGAAGTGTTGGGAGAGGCCAACCATGCCAAATATAAAACAATTTTTTGTGTTATCAATTACATGTTCATGAATAGGGAGATATGTATAATGGAGAATAAATATATGAATGAATAGGTGGATATTATTCATTTATATTTTAAGGAATATTTATTCAAGGGAATGGAATAATATTCCTAAGAATGTGTTTTAAATATAAATAAACAAGACATAAAGTGAGCAAGTGTCTACATGAAAAATCAAATGAATCCAAAGGACCAAGATGAATTTTCACATTTTGCATGAAATATATGAGATATTTGGGTCAAAGATACAACATAGATAAGGACTAGAGCACAAATAATCCTTAGTGATGAATAGAACAAAACTAAAGTCATCAAAGAAGAATAGTAAGATAGAGCAGAGGAAGAACCTTTTATGAATGTTATGTAAATTAGGAAGAAAATGTTGTAGGGTAATAGTGGAAAATGATAGCATGGATAAATTGGTTTCATTTGAAATGGTGGAGAGTCTATTTTTAAGGAATTTTGTGCATTTAAACCCATACAAGGTGCCATATCTATAGAAGGGCCATTAGATGTTGGTGAATGAGTAATGTATGGTGAAGTTACATATAGGTATATACTAGGATAGAGTTTGGTGAAATGTGATACCAATGGATGTATGTAATTTTTTATTTATAAGACATTATAAATGTGATAACAAGGTTATGAAAAATGAAAGGTTCAACACCTACTATCTAAATAAGGGTGGTAATAATACAAGCTCCATCTATTAGTTAACCAAGGAGAGGAATAGCATAATAGAGTGTTCATGTATGTATTTATGGTGTTAAGAAAGGATTTTACATGAGATTTGAACATAGATAATGCATTTTTGTGATCATTCCCATTCTAGTGTAAGCTAAGTGTGCAAACATGCATAAGTAATAAGTGTCATATGAGGTGAAGATGTTATTAATTGAGTTCACAGACATCATTTCAAATGATCTATTGAAAAGATTTACACTAATGTGAAATATCAACCATCACATGGATATGATAATTTAAATATCTTGTCAAATAATTCCACATATCAAATGATACCTCAAGAGAATGAAGATGTAAAGAGACAAGTACATGAATTACTAGATAGGGTATTGATCAAAGAGAGTTTAAACATGTGCATAACACTAAAAGTATTAAAATATACTAAGGATTAATAATGGTACATTTTCATATATTCAAGGTATATTAATGTAGACACTCAATTTTGGTCACTTTCATGCTTAAACTAGGATTAATTTCAATTTATAGTACATGACACAATATAAGCCTATAAATCACCTAAATTACCTACATTCATCTATTTAAGGGATTTAATTTCCCAAAAATGTGATGAGCCTAGCTTATATAGTGTATTATCTTGTATACATGAATAACCTAGTTCAAATTTAACCCTAGTCAAATTATGACCTAGTAATTTGACACTTTTAGCCTATCAATTTATTAATTAAAAACATTAAAAACAATTCCAAAATGCCAAAAAGCACTAATCAAGATTAATTACATTAAAAATCTTAATTAAATTTCCTAAATAAAAATACCAAATAAAATTAGTGAATTTCATTTAGCAAAAAAGGAAATTTAGACAAATATGAAGTCAAAGATCAAAGGAGCTAATAAAGTGATTTGTTATTTCCTAAATGTTCCAAAATTATGAGTCACACCTCAAAAATATCTAAAGAGAGTTGTCATGCCTCATAAATATCTAAAACTGAGGTGTCAAGATTTCATGAGTGCTTTGACCCAACCCAGGGTTGGCCTAACTCAAACTAGGTTATTTTAGACTCAACCAAAGTTAGAATTTAACTTAACCTCTCTAGGGTTAGAGTTAGTTATTTGATATATAAATACAATTTCCCACACCATATGCCAACAAGACTTTGTGGGTAAGGTTATTCTATTGGAATACTCTATTGAAGCCTTTGAGAGTAGTTTTATAATTCTCAATTTATGCAAAGCTTCACACCAAGCCACAAGTGACCATTAGATAGATTATACAACCATGGAAGAGCATTGGTATAATATTCTAATCATCATAGTTTGATCACAAACATCCTTATGCCAGTTAGTAAGCATTAAATTTTAATGAACCCAAAAACTGTCAAGACAATAAAATTACCAATAGGCCAAGATCTGAAACAATACTCAAAATTGATTCATATTAAATGAATTGAATTAATTACAACCCAAACCATGCTTAAATAATCCTCAACTCAAAAATATATTTAGCATGGAAAAATTCAAAAAAAACTAAAATCTAAAAAAAACTTCTATTTTTAGTAATTGTTATTTTTAGTAAGTTTTGAATGTGAGTGCATATAGATCTGAAAATATCCTAAAAAACTTTGAACACTAAAATTATCATATATAATTAATTTTAATTGAATTTCACATCTAATCATAAAAATATACAATTTTTTAAAATAGAAAAATCTCAAAAAAATCAATAAACTACAATTTTGGACCCTTAAATGGCCATGTTTGGCCTCTAAAAAATATCTAAAACACCTCTAAGAGGGAAGAGAGGCTTAAGGAATAATCAAAATTTTAAATATGGTCATTTTGGCACATGGAAGAGCTTAAAAGAAGCTATAGATGAGAATTTATGGCCTCTATACGTTGTCTTATTTTTTTCTACATCTAATTTGGCAAAGGAGGTAAATTACTTGCATTTTTTTATCTCTATTTTATGAACTTGTTTATTATGTAATGCTCTCCCTAGTTTTAAGTCAAGATTATTTAGTCCTAGTGTATTTTTATGCTTGATTTTTTTCATTTGGACTAACAAGGGACTAATCTACATTTTGTTTACTCTTTAAACACCTAAGATACATAGTGACATGCTTGGTGGGACCATGCATCCGATATGGCAAAGAAGAATGATATTCTAGCCTTATTTTTTCTAACAAATGCATTTAATTCTTAAATTTTAGATTTTTAGCTTTGAAATTAATGTCATTATATTTTTTAAGTAATTAGTGGCTTTGCCTTAAGTAATGATAGCTTTATCAGTCACATACTTATTTGTGATCTTTATGTGTGTAGAAAACAATGGCTTTGAGCCTGTGACTTTGACCTACTAAATGATAGCTTTGACTTGCTAAATAGTGGCTTTGCTTTACAAATTTGGTATCTTTAACCCTACTAAATAGTGGCTTCACTAGGTTGATTTACACTATGTCTTATATTTTCCTATTGCTTTTGATGGCTTTGCCTAACCTAACTAGTGGCTTCACCCTACTAAATGGTGGCTTTTCCAAAGTTGCTGAATTTACTCTTTATGTATATGTTTATAGGAAAATAGTGTCTTCACCCTACTAAATGGTGACTTCACTTTGTGTTTTTCAAAACCTTAGATCTCAAAATGGATTGTTGTTTACTCATTTGGTTTTTAGCTTAAGACAAGAAAAGAATCTAATTTTTTTTAGGAACTAAGGTGGAAAGAGAGAGGCTTAAGCATTTATAAATCTCACATACACTTTTTTTGTGTGCTTAAAATCCACTTAATCACACTTGTCTTTTAGTTTTTGAAGTGTTTACAAGTTTAACAAGGATAAGGGGCAAAAATTTCAATCACACTTCGATTTAATATTATTAAAAGGAACATACATTTTAGTTAGAGATCTTAAGATATTTTTCACTTTACATTTGCTTTTTATTATTAACTAAATTTTTAAGTTCATGGTTAGATTTCTTTTTATGTATAAAATTAGGAACTATTACATGTATGCTTTCCCCCCATCCCCTTTAAGGAACTCAGGTGACCAAAAGAGCTTATTTTATTACCTTGTTTACTTTTTCTTATCAAAAATAATGTCTCATATTCTCTACCTAAGATATAAATGACTTAGATGACCCATAAATGACCTTTCAATTATTTTCATTTTATTTTACTATGTTTGTCTTATGGGAAGCAATCCATTTTTCCCTAATAAGTTATCTAGGGGTGTGTTGACATGGGGTTTCATTTCACATCATCATACTAATCCTAATCCATAGTGGGTTATATAAATAGGGAACATGATACTAGGATTTCCATGTGGTTGAGTGGCTATCCTCTCTAATGCTTACAAAAAATTAGGTCATGTCTTGCTAAACATCAGACTCTACTAAGCAGTACCTAACTAGAATCACTATGCAAAGTAATAGAGCCTTGCAGAGTAAGTTAACAAGTATGAAACCAATTGATGTTATTTCACCCTTATTTTGGACACACTTAATACCATTTATTGTGTGAAAATTTTATATATTTCTAGTCAACCCCACTTGGCATAGAACTTCTTGTCAAATGATGAGTGATCCTATTGATTCCTAAATATGTATCATAGGTGCCAAAAGTGTTCAAGAATACTTCTCATTTTAGAATTATAAGAATTTAGGGAATGATTTTTAGGTTATTATAATACTATTATATTTTTATGAAACAAAGGCAAAGCAAGTGGACTTTTTCACAATATTTATAAATTTTGGTGGTTGGGAGCCACTGTGGCTAAATAGTTGATATATGCAAAATATGAAGTATTATTTACTAATAATAGTAAATTATGATCAAAATATAATCTAAAGACTAATATAAGATGGATATTTATAATGATGATCAAGCTAGAGTGATCTAGTTAAAAAAGGAGCAAAAGGAAGGGTAAGGTAGAGAAGAGATGTTAATCTTCATTCTAAATATCATCTAGGCATGCACCTAACTAGTGTATTACATGAAGTAGCATAAGCTAAAATCTTGTCACTCATTAGGAAAATATCTAGGGAATATAGGAAATAATTCAAATAAGAACCAATTTCACTTAAAATATTTACCCTTGCAAGCAAACATCATTAGCCTAAATGCAAGAAAAGTAAAGGAAATGAAATGAACCTAAGAACTTTTAATTAACCTAGAATTGGCATCAATTATAAAATTCACATTAAAAGGTGCCCATAAATAATTCATAGAATAAATCAAATTTGGAAATTAGAACCTACACATGAGAGAGAAGTTAGGATGGCAAAAGACAAGAAAGTTTGGACAATCTTTGTAGAATTCCTTATATTAATTGCTCAAAAGTTACAAACTAATTTTGGCTCTAAGAACTACCTCCCTTTTTAAAATTTAAAATATACTTTTATAGGATGCAAGGAAGCATGTCGATCAGTCATATCCAATTAAAAAGATACAAGTGTTATGATAGTTGTCCTTTCTACAAATGTTCTAGAATACACTAGACCTTCCCCAATGGACTGATTTATAGGCAATGTATTTTACAAGTTGTACATGCCCTTACAAATAGAATATACCATTTTCATAATGTAAAATGCTTGCTTACAAGAAAAATATTCATAATTTAACTAATTTTTGGGACCCTTGTGTTACTGAAGTCCCATGTTACTATTGTAGGGTCTTCATTGCTCTCTGATGTTTCTCCTCAATTAGCACAAGGTTGATAATTAGTTTCATGAAGAGCTCCTTTATTTTACCTTCTAAGCTCTTACAGTCTTTATTTACCTTTCTTAATGCCTTTTGATGTTTGGCTTTACTTAGCCTTTTCTTCAACCTTTATCTTCCCTTGACCTTGGTTTTGTTGTTTGAAATGAGAAGTCTTATGTTTGAACTCTCTGCTCAGGTCTTTGATTTTTTTTTGTCAAGACCTTGATTAAATTATTGACTTGGTAGCTTGAGGCTTGCCATTATAAAATTTATCCTATAGCCATTATGCTTCATTTACTCACTACTTCTTACCTAATTATAACTAATTTTAAGGAATTAAATAAGTCAATTATAGTGTCCTTGCATAGCTTAAGTCTATCTTCTTGATTTGAAATGATGGAAGTCTCTTTTAAATTATTTTTATTGCAAGATTCCCTTGATCATTGTATTATAATATCATTGTAAACATGTTCTCCTTTTGAGATAGGTTTCTAGTTCTTAAAGGCTTAAAATGAGCTCAACCAATTATTGTCCCTTATGGCATCAAATTGTACATCTTTGAAAACCTTATCTTTTGTATCTAAAGTCAAATAGAGCTCTACATCCTTCCTTAAAATTCCCTTTCAAGATACCATAGCTGTGGATTTGTCCAAATTACTCACTAGTGCTCTTTAGTTTAATTATGGATCAAATTACCCTTACACGTATGATGATTCAACTTTTTTGGCTTGATTATGGTGAATATAGGGATGAACTACGGCTCTTATATGTGTTTAGGGATTTTTGAAGGTTTTTAAAA
Organism: Torreya grandis; assembly: GCA_037957365.1. NCBI lineage: Eukaryota > Viridiplantae > Streptophyta > Pinopsida > Cupressales > Taxaceae > Torreya > Torreya grandis. The sequence goes on from JARHVA010000467.1 coordinate 2,792,759, forward strand.
TAGTCTAATGGTGGTATATTATTAAACTTGTAGGATCTTCATTACTTATATCCCAATTAGATTGCATGATTATGCCCTTATATTCCTTGGGACAACATGCTCTCCCACTTTGCACATTATACTAATGTGGCTCTGATGTGGCATTTCCATGGCATCCATGTGGAAATTTTATAGAATTTTGTTTATTCATATTAAAAAAATTACCATTACCTTTTAAAAATATGCCACTTTATTTTGCACTATTGGATCATCCTTGTCTAGATCAATGTGGACCATTGATCTTTATCTGAGAACTTAACCACCATTGGCTACTCACTAAATTATCTATAGTTCTAAAACTTGTCACTTCTACATTTTCCTTGACTTTTAAATGTTCATCTCACACCATCTGATCATCTTTATCTAATCAAACATGCTTTATTGGATTATCCTTCTTAATTAGACCCCATATTCTATGAACCATTGATCTAAATGTGTAAGCTCATCTTCATACCATTGATCTTGAAAAAATGATCAAGCTTTAATTTAGTAGCCTATAGCTATGCCATGTGTCATCTCCACATTCATATTCACCTTTCAATGTTCATCTTGCACCATCCAATCATCCTTTTATAGATCAACATGGAGCATCAGATCTTGATCTACCAGGTTGAATGCCATTAGCTTTAAGTGTTCATTGGTTGAGATTGTGACACTTTTCATGTTCTCACGTATATTAGGGCTTTGTTAAAGTTTTGACTCAATACAAATCATTAGATCAACCTAACCTAAACAAATGTATACCATTGATCTCATGAAGATACTCAAGATTTAGCTTAGGGCTAGGGCTTAATATTTAATCTCACACCATTAGATCATGATCATCTGATCAAACATAGATCATTGATCTTACAAATGAAAATGAAATTTAATTCAATGGTCAAGGAAAATTAAAAACTTATCATAATGTTATAGACTATGGTTTTATTTCATGTTAATAAACATGGGTAAGACCTTAGAAAAAACATTTTAAGCTAGGTTTTGAGACATAGTAAAAGGGACCCCACAGATAATCAAAGACATAGCATATAGTCTTAATAAAAGGACTTTTTAAGGATAAGTCTATAGACATAACAAAATGTCTCAGTGGTTAGTTAGACCATGTGGAAATAAAAGGGTCCAAGGGGGCTAGGGAAAATAAAGGTACCAAGCATAGAAAAATTTAGGCTAAGGTTTGGTCATGTTAATAAACATGACTAAAACTTAAGATAAAAATAGAGCTAAGTCCATGGCATAATAAAAGGGACCCTGCATTTAGTTAGATCATGATAAGATAAAAGGAAACAAATGGTGCTTGGTACAAGAAGAACTTAGGATAAATATGTTAGACTAAGGTCTTGGTCATGTTCATAATTATGACTAGGACCTTAGGATAAAATATAAACTAAGTTAAATTAAAGTGTTCCCATGAAAATGTTCTTGCCAAATTTAAAATCAATTCAAAGGGAATGAGCTAGGGTAATTAGAATTAGGTTTTTAAGCTGATCAAACATGAATTCAACTTAATTTCAATAGGCCAAATGGATAATGAAATATCAAATCATTATTAAATCATAAAACCTAGACATTGCTCATTCTAAATGGACTCCATTGGAGCTATGAATTGAAACATAAAGATCAAATATTAGAGACTTTAGGCATGATTAAAATAGAATCTTGAATAAACAAGCCAACTAGACCATGGTGTAGATGATATTAAAATAAATATGATGTGTAAACATGCTAGTGATATTATAATTAGATGAATTTTTAAATTTAGGGTATAAATTTACACAATTTAAGACAAGGGTCCCCATTTTTTAGGATTGGGGGTATATTGACCTCAATAAATTGTAATTTCTATGGGAAACATAGTAATATGTTAGAATTCAAAGAATTTGGTATAGACTAATAATCAAGCTACTTATTATATTTTATCAAGCACCTTTATTAAGATCACTTCATGGTTAGAATAAATATTTCACATTCAAAATTAGGATCAAACATCAAGACATAGCCATGTTGTGTGTGTGCTTGATTACACTTACTAATTGCCATAGGATTTAGAGAAAAACTTACAGGTTCATGAATTTAACCATAACATTGACTTTTAACATGTCTAAATATTCATTAAAAACTATGATTTAGCTCAGGCAAGACTTGGGCTTTGCTCTGCTACTAACCAAGTGTCCATAGCCCTAGGGTATCAGAATCACCTCTACTTATAAAGATCTTGTTTTTTAATAAGATCTTATTTTTGTATTTTTTCAAGTCGTGTTGACTTTTTAGTAAAGGTTGGGAACTACGTTAGTTAGGTTTTCAGATTTGGTCAAAATGTTTGATCTTCAAACAATCATCATTGGCTATAAAATTTATCCTAAGAAATTAATGTTTTTTTAAGTACAATTATGATTGTATCCAAATAATCCAATCTTTCACTCTATATGTGTAATCCTTTTTAAAACCAAGCTTATATCAGAACAATGTTCAAAATCCTAAGTAATAATTAACCTATCTATTATTCTTTACTAGTTTCTCTAAACTATAACATTAATCTCATACTTCAATAATCCATGATCAACCAATGTTGAGGAAACATACCTACATTCTTGAACTATGAGGCTTATTTTGATAAATCATATAGATCTTGAGCTGAGGCTTATCTAAAATAGACTTATTAAAAAAAAGGGATAAAGTAGGGAAAGCAAAAAAATAAAAAGTAAATAAATAATCAAACAAATATATACAAATAAGGTACAAGAAGGAAATAATAAAAAAAATAACCTAGCCTACCTACACTAACTCTAACTAGTCTTATAGTCATTCTATGAAAAATCTAGGTGGGACATTAGAGAAATAGGGATTGAGGTATTTCCCATTGGTAAGCAGTGTGAACTCTACTCCTTATAAGTATTTTATCTTAAAGGTGTTATCTCCAAGTATCTTATCAATTTGATAGGGACCTATCCATAAAGCTTTAAACTTTCCATGTTTGCCCTTAGGATTAGATGCCCTGTCCTAAAGAAGAACTAAGTTTCCTTACTTGAACACCTTTATTTTTGAATGTTAATCAAAACACCTCTTAACTATGGTTTGGTGTCTACTAAATTGGCAAAATCCTCCTCTTTTGCATATTCGTATGATGTCTAGAAAACTTGAACTTTCAAATTCTTGATCCTTATCCATGTAATCTTGCATGAACTTGTTTATTGGTAGCTTGAGGGTGATGGGGAAGATGGGTTATTGACCATAAACTATTAAGAATGGTGATTCCTTGAAATCATGTTTGACTCTTATTCTATCTACCCAAAGGGTATACTTAAGTAGCTTGTGCCATATTTTAGGTTTATCAATTATAGACTTATTTATAGCCTCCATCAAGTACTTATTTATTGATTTAAACACTCCATTAACCTAAGGATAATGGTTTGATGAGAAATTGAGAATGATATTGTTATCATATGCCCATTCAGTTATTTTAATGGATATAAAAGTAGATCCATTATCATAAACTAGTGATATAGATGTCCTAAACCTTGTGCATATTTTTTCTTCTAAAAATTTGATCACCTCTTCAATTCTACACTATTTAGTTTCCATTGCTTAAGTCCATCTAGTACAATATTTAGTAATAGTTAGAACATACTTGTGACCATAATAGGAATTAGGGTTAATGACCTCCACAAAATCTAATCTCCATTCTAAAAAAAGTTTTTTAATCATGACTGGCTTTAGTGGCATGGCAGCCTTAGGCTCTTTAGTGTTGAATACTTGACATGAGTGCCACTCTCTAACATGATTGTGAGCACCCTTGAAGATAATAGGCTAGTAATAACCAACCCTTAATATTTTTTGTGTTTTTTTCCTTCCAAATGGATGTGAACTTATTAGCTTTTCATGAAAGGTGCTCATGATCTCGGTTACTTCACTCTTGGAGACACATCTCAAGTAAATTCTTTCAAATTTCTTCCTATAAAATACTCCATCTTTGATCGAAAAATGAGATGATTCAAGACTTAAAGCTCTCTTTTGTTCCCTACTTAACCTTACAGGACAATGACCATTGATTAGTAATTAGACAATGGGTTCATACCAATCATTGGGTCTGAAACTTTGTTACTCTATCTACATAACACTTAGCTTGGGATTAGTATTGGTAATCAATTGAATTAAACCTTTGAACCTTACCAATTTGGTAGTATTCATTTCTACATCATATTCTTGGAGAATAAGCATCCACTTACCTCTCCTTTCTCCAAGTTCATTTTGACTTAGCTTGAGTTTAGTGGTAGGTTCTAGTAGGATTGCATGAACCTTATTCCTAAAAATATAATGCCTATATTATTTCACTTCCTTGACCAATGCACATGCTTGTTTATCAATCAAAGAGTAGTTCAACTCAATATTTTTGAGGTTAGTGCTCATAAAACTTATTAGATGGTCACCTCCATCTATCTTCTAAGTTACAACTGTAACTATTGTATGATTTAAAATAAAGGAGTAAAGATAAAAATACTTAGTAAAGTCTAGACTTATTATTATAGGGGCTTATCTAATTACCTCTTTGATGTCCTTGAAAGCTTTCTTGTTCTCTTCATTACAAGTGATCTTAGCCTCTTTATTTAACATGTCATTCAAATGTCTCACTATTTTGACAAAATGAGAAATGAACATTTTTACAAAATTTATCTTACCAAATAATGACTTCAATTCCTTCCTACAATTAGGGGGCTCTATATTAGATATTGCATCTACTCTATCATGATCTATAGAGATTCCCTCCTTAGTGATAACATGTCCTAATAATTTTCCCTTAGTAACACAAAACATACTTTTCTTTAGGTTGAGAGAAATCCCATAACTTTTGCATCATTTGAATACCTATTATAGGTACATAATATGATCCTCCCTATTTTTAGAAAAGATAGTTAGATCATCCATGTATATAATAATGCACTTACCTAAAGGACCTTGGAAAGGATGATCCATATCCCTTTGAAAAGTGGTTCCTACATTTATAAGCCTAAATGGCATTATTTTGTAGGCAAAGGTGCCCCACTTAGTGATAAATGTAGTTTTCATCTTGTCTTCTTATTTCAAAAACACTTGATTATACCCTTAAAATCCATCAAGAAAATACATCATGGAAGAACCATAAATAATTTGGATTACTTGGTCAAGAGAAGGTAGAGGGTAATTATCTTTCTTAGATGGTCTATTCATATTTATAAAATCAATGCATAGTCTGATTTCCCCATTTTTCTTCCTGACTAGTGTTAAGTTAGCTACCCATGTGGAGTGCCTAATGGGGAACACAATCTTGGCATCTACGAGCTTCTTAACCTCTTTGTATATCAATGGTTCTAAGATAAGGTTGACTAGCCTCTGCTTTTGTCTGAAAGGTTTTCAATTTTCTTTTAGTTGTATGGTATGAGTTATGACCTTTGGATCAAAGATCTTTAGGTCATCATAGAACCATGCTATGACATATTTATATTTGTTTAGTACTACCTTGGATTTTTTTGACTCAATGTTTTTATAGGCTATACCAATGTTAACCAGATGAGTTTGACCTTAAATTCCAAGATCAATTACATTATAATCTTTCCTACTTACTTTGGGAATCTTGATAGTCTCAGCTAGTCTATCAGAATCAAAGAGTCTCTCTAAGTCTATCATCCCTTTAGGGATATGATTGTCATTAAATTGAATGACCTTTTCATAAATTTTACCTTCAATTTTATCATCATCAAGGGTACTAGATTCATCAATAATGTGACCCTCAAATACTCCTAAACTAGTCATGAAGTCTATGATTTGTTGATCATAACTAAACACCTATAAATGGTTTACATTATTAGGGACTAAAGGGCATGTAACCAACTCAATACTAATGTTTTTTAAGTCTTGGCCTGGCATAATATTGGTAGGTGCTGAGGTAAGCTCATTAGAAGCCTTATTCTCTTCCCTATGGATGGAAATAATGTTAAAAGCATAAAAAATTCAACCAAATCCCAAATCCCAAACTCTAAACTTGTTTTTATTAAGATAGGACAACTTACATTGATATTTACTCTTGACATGGTTAACTACTAGTTTATAATCACCAAAAACTAATAGTTCCTTGACATTATGTTTGATTGGAAATTATAATGCAAGAATAAGTGCTTCATACTCAGAAAAATTATTGGTGCATGGGAACTAAATTTTGTAAGAGGCATTGTATTATTTCCCAATGGTATTGATTAACAACACTCCTAATATAGAACCTAATTTAAATCTAGTAGCACAAAAATAAAGCTTATATGATCCAAGCATAACATAAGAAATTTTAGAGTTACATACCTTTGTGGTGTTAAGAGTGTAAATACCACAATCTGAGTTAACCATGTTGACCCTCTCATTGATTGCATTATACTCAGTGATCATATGCTTCATTTTAGGCTCTATTTTTATTCTTGAAACTCAAATTAGATTGCATGCTTATGCCCTTATATTCCTTGGGACTACATGCTCTCCCACTTTGCACATTATACTAATGTGGCTCTGATGTGGCATTTCCATGGCATCCATGTGGCAATTTTGTAGAATTTTGTTTATTCATATTTAAAAATTTACCATTACCTTTTAAAAATATGCCACTTTATTTTGCACTATTGGATCATCCTTATCTAGATCAATGTGGACCATTGATCTTTATCTGAGAACTTAACCACCATTGGCTACTCACTAAATTATCTATAGTTCTAAAACTTGTCACTTCTACATTTTCCTTGACTTTTAAATGTTCATCTCACACCATCTGATCATCTTTATCTAATCAAACATGCTTTATTGGATTATCCTTCTTAATTAGACCCCATATTCTATGAACCATTGATCTAAATGTGTAAGCTCATCTTCATACCATTGATCTTGAAAAAATGATCAAGCTTTAATTTAGTAGCCTATAGCTATGCCATGTGTCATCTCCACATTCATATTCACCTTTCAATGTTCATCTTGCACCATCCAATAATCCTTTTATAGATCAACATGGAGCATCAGATCTTGATCTACCAGGTTGAATGCCATTAGCTTTAAGTGTTCATTGGTTGAGATTGTGACACTTTTCATGTTCTCACTTATATTAGGGCTTTGTTAAAGTTTTGACTCAATACACATCATTAGATTAACCTAACCTAAATAAATGCATACCATTGATCTCATGAAGATACTCAAGATTTAGCTTAGGGCCAGGGCTTAATATTTAATCTCACACCATTAGATCATGATCATCTGATCAAACATAGATCATTGATCTTACAAATGAAAATGAAATTTAATTCAATGGTTAAGGAAAATTAAAAACTTATCATAATGTTCTAGACTATGGTTTTATTTCATGTTAATAAACATGGGTAAGACCTTAGAAAAAACATTTTAAGCTAGTTTTTGAGACATAGTAAAAGGGACCCCACAGATAATCAAAGACATAGCATATAGTCTTAATAAAAGGACTTTTTAAGGATAAGTCTGTAGACATAACAAAATGTCTCAGTGGTTAGTTAGACCATGTGGAAATAAAAGGGTCCAAGGGGGCTAGGGAAAATAAAGGTACCAAGCATAGAAAAATTTAGGCTAAGGTTTGGTCATGTTAATAAACATGACTAAAACTTAAGATAAAAATAGAGCTAAGTCCATGGCATAATAAAAGGGACCCTGCATTTAGTTAGATCATGATAAGATAAAAGGAAACAAATGGCACTTGGTACAAGAAGAACTTAGGATAAATATGTTAGACTAAGGTCTTGGTCATGTTCATAATTATGACTAGGACCTTAGGATAAAATATAAACTAAGTTAAATTAAAGTGTTCCCATGAAAATGTTCTTGCCAAATTTAAAATCAATTCAAAGGGAATGAGCTAGGGTAATTAGAATTAGGTTTTTAAGCTGATCAAACATGAATTCAACTTAATTTCAATAGGCCAAATGGATAATGAAATATCAAATCATTATTAAATCATAAAACCCAGACATTGCTCATTCTAAATGGACTCCATTGGAGCTATGAATTGAAACATAAAGATCAAATATTAGAGACTTTAGGCATGATTAAAATAGAATCTTGAATAAACAAGCCAGCTAGACCATGGTGTAGATGATATTAAAATAAATATGATGTGTAAACATGCTAGTGATATTATAATTAGATGAATTTTTAAATTTAGGGTATAAATTTACACAATTTAAGACAAGGGTCCCCATTTTTTAGGATTGGTGGTATATTGACCTCAATAAATGGTAATTTCTATGGGAAACATAGTAATATGTTAGAATTCAAAGAATTTGGTATAGACTAATAATCAAGCTACTTATTATATTTTATCAAGCACCTTTATTAAGATCACTTCATCGTTAGAATAAATATTTCACATGCAAAATTAGGATCAAACATCAAGACATAGCCATGTTGTGTGTGTGCTTGATTACACTTACTAATTGCCATAGGTATTAGAGAAAAACTTACAGGTTCATGAATTTAACCATAACATTGACTTTTAACATGTCTAAATATTCATTAAAAACTATGATTTAGCTCAGGGAAGGCTTGGGCCTTGCTCTGCTACTAACCAAGTGTCCATAGCCCTAGTGGAGGGTATCAAAATCACCTCTACTTATAAAGATCTTGATTTTTTAATAAGATCTTATTTTTGTATTTTTTCAAGTCATGTTGACTTTTTAGTAAAGGTTGGGAACTAGGTTAGTTAGGTTTTGGGATTTGGTCAAAATGTTTGATCTTCAAACAATCATCATTGGCTATAAAATTTATCCTAAGAAATTAATGTTTTTTTAAGTACAATTATGATTGTATCCAAATAATCCAATCTTTCACTCTATATGTGTAATCCTTTTTAAAACCAAGCTTATATCAGAACAATGTTCAAAATCCTAAGTAATAATTAACCTATTTATTATTCTTTACTAGTTTCTCTAAACTATAACATTAATCTCATACTTCAATAATCCATGATCAACCAATGTTGAGGAAACATACCTACATTCTTGAACTATGAGGCTTATTTTGATAAATCATATAGATCTTGAGCTGAGGCTTATCTAAAATAGACTTATTAAAAAAAAGAGATAAAGTAGGGAAAGCAAAAAAATAAAAAGTAAATAAATAATCAAACAAATATATACAAATAAGGTACAAGAAGGAAATAATAAAAAAAATAACCTAGCCTACCTACACTAACTCTAACTAGTCTTATAGTCATTCCATGAAAAATCTAGGTGGGACATTAGAGAAATAGGGCTTGAGGTATTTCCCATTGGTAAGCAGTGTGAACTCTACTCCTTATAAGTATTTTATCTTAAAGGTGTTATCTCCAAGTATCTTATCAATTTGATAGGGACCTATCCACAAAGCTTTAAACTTTCCATGTTTGCCCTTAGGATTAGATGCCCTGTCCTAAAGAAGAACTAAGTTTCCTTACTTGAACACCTTTATTTTTGAATGTTAATCAAAACACCTCTTAACTATGGTTTGGTGTCTACTAAATTGGCAAAATCCTCCTCTTTTGCATATTCGTATGATGTCTAGAAAACTTGAACTTTCAAATTCTTGATCCTTATCCATGTAATCTTGCATGAACTTGTTTATTGGTAGCTTGAGGGTGATGGGGTATATGGGTTCTTGACCATAAAATATTAAGAATGGTGATTCCTTGAAATCATGTTTGACTCTTATTCTATCTACCCAAAGGGTATACTTAAGTAACTTGTGCCATATTTAAGTTTTATCAATTATAGACTTATTTATAGCCTCCATCAAGTACTTATTTATTGATTTAAACACTCCATTAACCTAAGGATAATGGTTTGATGAGAAATTGAGAATGATATTGTTATCATATGCCCATTCAGTTATTTTAATGGATATAAAAGTAGATCCATTATCATAAACTAGTGATATAGATGTCCTAAACCTTGTGCATATTTTTTCTTCTAAAAATTTGATCACCTCTTCAATTCTACACTATTTAGTTTCCATTTCTTAAGTCCATCTAGTGCAATATTTAGTAATAGTTAGAACATACTTGTGACCATAATAGGAATTAGGGTTAATGACCTCCACAAAATCTAATCTCCATTCTAAAAAAGGTTTTTTAATCATGACTGGCTTTAGTGGCATGGCAGCCTTAGGCTCTTTAGTGTTGGATACTTGACATGAGTGCCACTCTCTCACATGATTGTGAGCACCCTTGAAGATAATAGGCTAGTAATAACCAACCCTTAATATTTTTTGTGTTTCTTTCCTTCCAAATGGATGTGAACATATTAACTTTTCATGAAAGGTGCTCATGATCTCGGTTACTTCACTCTTGGAGACACATCTCAAGTAAATTCTTTCAAATTTCTTCCTATAAAATACTCCATCTTTGATCGAAAAATGAGATGATTCAAGACTTAAAGCTCTCTTTTGTTCCCTACTTAACCTTACAGGACAATGACCATTGATTAGTAATTAGAAAATGGGTTCATACCAATCATTGGGTCTGAAACTTTGTTACTCTATCTACATAACACTTAGCTTGGGATTAGTATTGGTAATCAATTGAATTAAACCTTTGAACCTTACCAATTTGGTAGTATTCATTTCAACATCATATTCTTGGAGAATAAGCATCCACTTACCTCTCCTTTCTCCAAGTTCATTTTGACTTAGCTTGAGTTTAGTGGTAGGTTCTAGTAGGATTGCATGAACCTTATTCCTAAAAATATAATGCCTACATTATTTCACTTCCTTGACCAATGCACATGCTTGTTTATCAATCAAAGAGTAGTTCAACTCAATATTTTTGAGGTTAGTGCTCATAAAACTTATTAGATGGTCACCTCTATCTATCTTCTAAGTTACAACTGTAACTATTGTATGATTTAAAATAAAGGAGTAAAGATAAAAATACTTAGTAAAGTCTAGACTTATTAGTATAGGGGCTTATCTAATTACCTCTTTGATGTCCTTGAAAGCTTTCTTGTTCTCTTCATTCCAAGTGATCTTAGCCTCTTTATTTAACATGTCATTCAAATGTCTCACTATTTTTACAAAATGAGAAATGAACATTTTTACAAAATTTATCTTACCAAATAATGACTTCAATTCCTTCCTACAATTAGGGGGCTCTATATTAGATATTGCATCTACTCTATCATGATCTATAGAGATTCCCTCCTTAGTGATAACATGTCCTAATAATTTTCCCTCAGTAACACAAAACATACTTTTCTTTGGGTTGAGAGAAATCCCATAACTTTTGCATCATTTGAATACTTATTATAGGTACATAATATGATCCTCCCTATTTTTAGAAAAGATAGTTAGATCATCCATGTATATAATAATGCACTTACCTAAAGGACCTTGGAAAGCATGATCCATATCCCTTTGAAAAGTGGTTCCTACATTTATAAGCCTAAATGGCATTATTTTGTAGGCAAAGGTGCCCCACTTAGTGATAAATGTAGTTTTCATCTTGTCTTCTTATTTCAAAAACACTTGATTATACCCTTAAAATCCATCAAGAAAATACATCATGGCAGAACCATAAATAATTTGGATTACTTGGTCAAGAGAAGGTAGAGGGTAATTATCTTTCTTAGATGGTCTATTCATATTTATAAAATCAATGCATAGTCTGATTTCCCCATTTTTCTACCTGACTAGTGCTAAGTTAGCTACCCATGTGGAGTGCCTAATGGGGAACACAATCATGGCATCTACGAGCTTCTTAACCTCTTTGTATATCAATGGTTCTAAGATAAGGTTGACTAGACTCTGCTTTTGTCTGAAAGGTTTTCAATTTTCTTTTAGTTGTATGGTATGAGTTATGACCTTTGGATCAAAGATCTTTAGATCATCATAGAACCATGCTATGACATATTTATATTTGTTTAGTAGTACCTTGGATTTTTTTGACTCAATGTTTTTATAGGCTATACCAATGTTAACCAGATGAGTTTGACCTTAAATTCCAAGATCAATTACATTATAATCTTTCCTACTTACTTTGGTAATCTTGATAGTCTCAGCTAGTCTATCAAAATCAAAGAGTCTCTCTAAGTCTATCGTCCCTTTGGGGATATGATTGTCATTCAATTGAATGACCTTTTCATAAATTTTGCCTTCAATTTTATCATCATCAAGGGTACTAGATTCATCAATAATGTGACCCTCAAATACTCCTAAACTAGTCATGAAGTCTATGATTTGTTGATCATAACTAAACACCTATAAATGGTTTACATTATTAGGGACTAAAGGGCATGTAACCAACTCAATACTAATGGTTTTTAATTCTTGGCCTGGCATAATATTGGTAGGTGCTGAGGTAAGCTCATTAGAAGCCTTATTCTCTTCCCTAGGGATGGAAATAATGTTAAAAGCATAAAAAATTCAACCAAATCCCAAATCCCAAACTCTAAACTTGTTTTTATTAAGATAAGACAACTTACATTGATATTTACTCTTGACATGGTTAACTACTAGTTTATAGTCACCAAAAACTAATAGTTCCTTGACATTATGTTTGATTGGAAATTATAATGCAAGAATAAGTGCTTCATACTCAGCCAAACTATTGGTGCATGGGAACTAAAGTTTGTAAGAGGCATTGTATTATTTCCCAATGGTATTGATTAACAACACTCCTAATATAGAACCTAATTTAAATCTAGTAGCACAAAAATAAAGCTTATATGATCCAAGCATAACATAAGAAATTTTAGTGTTACATACCTTTGTGGTGTTAAGAGTGTAAACACCACAATCTGAGTTAACCATGTTGACCCTCTCATTGATTGCATTATACTCAGTGATCATATGCCCATTGTCCTCTTGTAACTCAAATGTTTCCACCATGAGAGTTAAATCTAACGATCTAGATGACTTTGAAGAACTAAATGTACCTAAATCACAATCCTTATTAGGGACAAATTTAAAAGTATCTAAATATTCTTGAAAGGATTCAAAAGTACTACAAAATTCAACACAATCCATTTTCCCATGCTTAGAAGTGAAATGAACTCTACAATAGTCAAGTAAAGTAGCATCAGTAAGATTTATATTAGGCACATTATTGCTAGTTGATGGCTCATTACTCTTTTTATTGTGGTAAATATAATTCTAAAATATGTTAGTGGGCCTATTGAACTTTTGAAAGGATAAATTCCTACAAGATCTCTCCCAAGTATTGGCTACTTGCTTTTGTAACCGAGGGAAGTTAGTGTTAATATTTTGAACCATTTTGAGGATAGAGTCACTCTCATTCTTTAAATCCTCAAAATTATGAACTTGAGATTATAATTAGCTATAGGAATTAAATATTTTTGATCCTATAGATGAGATCTATTGGCAGCACTGTTCAGGAGTCCCATGTTTTGAGTAGGATGCACATGACTCAAAGATAATTAGTTCAAGACTAGAAGTTGGCTCAGGGAAAGCACATTTTGGTTGGAATTAGGAATGAGATTTATAATATTTAAATGTGGATTAACATTATGAATTGAGTATTCAATTTTTTTTGGGGGTTGCATCTAGTCATTAATTATCATAGCCTTGGCATAAGCTAAAGCTAATGTATTCATGGGCCCAACTGCTCTCTTTATAAACATAGGAGTCATGGGATCCAAATAATATTTATATATTTATAATATAAATATTCATTAGGTCTATAATGAGTTATGTTCCTAATAAACATCTTCTATAATATATTATTAAAGGCTCTTTTGGGCTTATTTGCATCTCTTTTCACTATGGTGAATTATTGGTACAAGACACAAGGACTAATGATTTTACCAAATTGATCAATGAAAACATTGTTAAAATCAACCCAAATGATAATGTAGTATTATGAAAGGTTTAAAAACCATTTATATGTAGCATGTTTGAAAGTAAAAGGGAATATTTTACATGTTACATCTTCATGAGTCACATTTAGCAATCTTAAAGTAGCTTTGAAACTCTTAATGTGTTCTTCAGTAGTTATAATGACACTAGAACTAAATGTTGGCAAACACTTTTTAGGATTATGAGGAAGGTCATATACCATACCTCCCACATTAATTGAAGAACAACCTAGCCAAGCCATACCTTGATAGGGTTTGAAGATAGGAGCACCTTGAATTGGTGAATTTGGCAAAGACTTTGCAAGTCTATGCATACATTTATCTCACCTAGTTATTATATGAACTTCTAATAAAAATAGAGGTTCTCTAGTCTCTAAACATGACCTTATCTTGATTCTTGGTAATTCTATCTTATGGGCCTTGAATCTTGTTTGAAATATGATGTGTCAGTCTTATCTTAGTAGGGAACAATGATCAGACTTTCACATTAAGTAAATTTTGCAAATATTTATATAAAGGATGGAAAATGAAAACAATTTTTAACTAAGTTAGCTCAAATATGTATCCAAACACAAGTATGATTGATCTTTACATGTTTAATATTAAATAAACTTGAATTTATAAAGGATCATTAATCTTTGATCAAAATAACTATTACTAACCTCAAACCTATTGAATTGACAAAGCTTAATCCATATTTACCATAATTAAGCATATACCTTCAAAGAACATTGATCTTTGTCGAAAGAAAGCAAAGATGGGTCTAAGACCATAAAGATCAATGATCTTTATAAAATTGAGAAAATAATGACACAATTATGTAAATATTACACTAATATTTAAACATAATTCATAAGAATGAATAAAGATACTTCAAGTCAACAAATATCTAACTGGGCCCTCCTTCTAGCACTAGTGAGGCCCCACATGTTTATTATTGAATATGTATCATAGGTTCTTAGAGTTTTCAATAAAAATTCTAATTTTAGAATTTTAATAATTTAGCACATGAGTTGTAAGTTGTTATAATATTTTTATCTATTGATAGAATAGAGTTAAGGCAATTGGACTATTTCACAACATTTATAAAGTTTGGTGGTTTGGATCCACCATGGCCAAATAGTTTATCTATACAAAATATGAAGTATTATGTGCTAATAATAGTGAATTGTGATTAAAATCTAATCTAAAGACTAATCTAAGATGGATATTTATAATGATGATTAAGCTAGAGTGATCTAGTTAAAAAGGAGTAAAATGAAAGGTAAGGTAGATAAGAGATGTAGTTGATCTTCATTCCAAATATCATGACAAAGTTCAAATATCATTTAGTCATGCACTTAACCAATGTATGACATGAATTATCATAAGCTCAAATCTTGTCACCCATCAGGAAAACATATAAGAAATGTGGGAAATAATGTAAATAAGAACCAAGTTCACTTAAAAGATTTACCCCTACAAGAAAACAACATTAGCCCAAATTAAATAAGATTAAAGGAATTGAACTTAAGAACTTTCATTTAACCTAACATTGACACAAGTTAACAAATCTACATTCAAAGGTGCACATCAAAAATTCATAAGAAGAATTCAAATCTGGAAATCAAAACCAACAAATGAGAGAGAACCCAAGATAACAAAAGACACAAGCAAATTTGGATTTTTTTTCCATAATTCCTTATTTATATTAATTTCTCAAAAGTTACAAAGTAATTTTGGATCTAAGAACTTCCTCTCTTTTTACAATTGATGATGTTCCTTTTATAGGATGAAAGTAAACATGTTGATCTGTCATATCCAATTACAAAGGTATAAGTATTAGGACAACTATCCTTTTTACAAATGTTCTAGAATACACTAGACCTTATCCAATAGACTGATCTTTAGGTAATGTGTTTTATATGATTAACATGCCTTTACAAACATAATATTCCATTTTTATAATGTACAATTCTTGGATACAAGAAGAATATTCTTAATTCAACTAATCTTTGGGACCCTTGTATTGCTAAAGTCCCATGTTATTATAGTAGGGTATTCATTGCTTTTTGATGTTGTTCCTCAATTAACATAAGGTCAACAATTAGTTTCATGAAGATCCCCTTCATTTGACCTAATAATCTCTTGTGGTCTTTATCTACCCTTCTTAATTCATTTTGATGTTTTTGGATTTACTTAGTCTTTTCTTTAGCCTCTATCTTTGCTCGACCTTGGTTATTCTATTTGAAATGAGAAGTATTAAGCTTGAATTGACTAATCAAGTATTTGATTTTTTTTTATTCAAGACCTTTATTAAATTATTTACTTGGTATATTAAGGCTTGTCATTGGCCAACTTGGCCTGTAGCCATTGTGCTTCATTTATTCACTACTTTTTGCCTAGTTTTATCTGATTTTAAGGAATTGAAAAAATCAATTATGGTGTCCTTACATAGCTTGAGTCTATATTCTTGATTTGATACAATGTAAGTCTCTTCTAAATTAGTTTTATATTAATATTCCCATGATAATTTTATAATAATCTCTTTGCAAACATGTTATCCTTTTGACACAGGCTACTAGTTATTAAAGGCTCAAAATGAGCTCAAATAATTGTTGTACCTTATGGATTGAAATTATGAATCTTTAAAAACCCTATCTTCTATATCTAAAGTCAAATATAGATCCACATACTTCTTTGAAATCCCATTTCAAGCTACCATATCTATGGATTTATCCAAATTGATCACTAGTGGTCTGCAGTTCAATTCTAGATTAAATTACCCTTACATGGATGATGATTCAATTTTTATGACTTGAATATAGTGATTATATGGTTGAAATAGGGATCATGTATGTGCTTAGGTATTTTTTAATGTTTTTATAATGATCCAATGGTGGAATATTTTTGAACTTGCATGAGTTTCATTACTTAGATCCCAATTAGACTGCATATTTATGCCCTTATATTCCATGAGACTGCATGTGTTTCCACTTGGCACATTATACTGACATGGCTCTGATGTGGAATCTCTATGGCATCCATGTGGTATTTTTGTGGCATTTTTCTTTTTCATATTTAAAAAATGACCATTACCTTTTTAAAATATACCACTTGATTTTGTATTATTAGATCCTCCTTGTCAGGATCAATGTAGATCATTTAACTCAATTTGAGAACTTGAATACCATTGGCTACTCACTAAATTCTCTATAGTTATGACACTTTTCACTTACAAATTTTCCTTGAATTTTAAATTTTCATCTCACACCATCTGATCATCTTTATCTGATCAAACATGCTCTATTAGATCATCCTACTTAATTATACCTCTTGATTTACAAACCATTGATCTAAATGTGTATGCTCATCTACATACCATCAATATTGACAAGATGATCAAGATTTAATTTAGTGTCATGTAGCTATGCCACATGTCATCTCCACATTTATCTTGACTTTTCAATGTTCATATCGCACCATTGGATCATCTTTACATAGGTTAATGTGGACCATTGGATCTTGATCTACCAAGTCAAATGTTATTATCTATTTAGTGTTTTTTTGTTGAGATTGTAACACTTGTCATGTTATCACTAATATTAGGGATATATTCAAGTTTTGACTCTATACATGTTATTAGATCAACCTGGCCTGAGCAAATGCATACCATTGATTTTATGAAGATGATCGAGCTTTACCTTAGGGTTGGGGCTTTGTCTTTAATCTCGCACCATTGGATCATGATCATCTAAGTAAATGTAAACCATTGATACTAAAAATAAAAATGAAATTTAATTTAATTTTTGGGGAAAATAAAAGACTTGAGCTAATGTTTTGGACTATGGTTTTATTTCATGTTAATAAACATGAGTAAGACCTTATAAAAAACATTTTAAGATAAATTTTGAGACATAATAAAAGGGACCATGTAGATAATCAAAGACATAACATATAGTCTTAGTAAAATGCCTTTTAGGCCAAGTCTATAGACATAACAAAAGGTCCCAGTGGTTAGTTAGACCATGTGGAAATAAAAGGGATGAAGGGGGCTAGGTAAAATGAAGATACCAAACATAAAAAAAAAATTAGACTAAGGTTTGGTCATGTTAATAAACATTACTAAACCTTAGGATAAAAATAGAACTAAATCCATGGCATAATAAAAAGGACCCCATATTTAGTTAGATCATAGTAAGATAAGAGGGAACAAAGGGGGCTTAGTATGTGAAGAACTTAGGATAAATATTTTAGACTAATGTCTTGGTCATGTTAATAAACATGACTAGGACCTTAAGATAAAATATAAACTAAGTCAAATTAAATTGTTCTCATGAAAATGTTTCTGCCAAATTTGAATTCAATTCAAAGGGCATGAGTTAGGGTTTTAAGATGATCAAAAATGAATTCAACTTGATTTCAATAGGACAAAAGGTTAGTAAAAGATCAAAACATTATTAAATCATTAAACATAGACATCACTTATTCCAAATGGACTCCATTGGAGCTGTGACATGAAACATAAAGATCAAATGTTAGAAACTTTAGGAAACATTAAAATAGAATCATGCATAAATAAGCCAACTAGACCATGGTGTGGATGATCTTCAAATAAATATGATGTGCAAACGTGCTAGTGATACTTTGATTAGATTAATTTTCAAATTTAGGGTACAAATTTGTACAATTTAAGACAAGGGTCCCCATATTTTAGGATGGGGGTATGTTGACCTCAAAAGATCCTAACTCTATTTTTTTCCACATACTAATGATTTAGAGACAAAGAGGGGTGTAAAAAATCTATGTACACCTATACTTTAATTTTTGGATTAACACTTAATTAATCACAAACATTGGTATATCTATGGAAAATTTAGTAGAAGCTATGCCCACCCATGTTAGTTTTAGATATAGGATGAGCCATTAGTGATACTTATATTTTTATTTCTTTACATGTGTGTTTTTAGACTAAAAATGTTTGTTTTTATTGTCATGTCAAAACAAGTCCAAAATGTCACATTCTTTTCACACCACTTTAGCCTAAGAGGTCTTACTTTACCTATTTTATGTTACACTCTTTGCATTACATATTTATTCCAAAATAACTTGTGTGTCACTTTTTTAAATAGGGTGTTGTTATGCTACCCATTTAATCTCAAACATTTTCATTGTAATTTTGATTCCAAAACCATTTATCATGATTTTTGTTTTAAGGAGTTTTGTTACATTGCCTAAATCAATTCATATCTCTTGTCACTTTTGAAACCAAGTTAAAAACCATTTATACCTCTCTTATTTTAAATGCATGGTTAATCTACCCATTATGGTCTAGATATTTTGTCATAGAACATTCAATCCTTTTTGGATTAAATATGAAACTCAACCTTTCGAAGCATAAATCCTAAACAAATCATGTTTATGTCAAAGCCTCATCTAATTTGGGCTTAGGATGTCTAAAATTTTGTGTTTATATTTTTTTATTGGGTTTTATTTTATATTTGATATAAAATACCCATTTTCCTATACCTAACTATTATTGCTTATTTTATACCTTGTTTGAGAGTCCTTTGAGCCAATTTGTTGCATTGTTTGTAGTTTATTATGCTAAATTCTGAATGCCCTAGTTCTATTATTCCAATAGTCTCTTGTGAATAAAATATTTAGTCTTAGTGATCTAATAACTGAGTTTCATCCAAGTCAATTTCCTTAGTTTAGTTTTTGTCAAGTTCTTATTTGAGTTCTTTATTTTTGAGTCTAGCCTTGTTTTTCATGTTAAATAATTATAACTGACTTTAGGTAAATCATTCTTATCCTTTGATTATAGTTCATAATTATTCTACTTTGTCTAGATACTTTTGTTATTTATTATAAACACTTTTATAAAAAATAGTACCTTATCCATAATTTTTTTGAGAATTTGTGTTACTTTTTCCACTAATTATAACTACCTTTGGGAAAATTAGTATCATTTGTTAGACTATTTTTGAGTTTGTTTTGTTCTACCTTTGCATAGTCTATTTTTTTTTACCATTTTTGACTCTTTTATAGAGTCAAATGTTCTTTTTTTTATACGTCAATTTTTTTTTTTATCTTTAGACCTTTTTTCTCATGAAACCTATCTATGGATCTAAACATGCCTTGTTACAATGTAGAGGGACCATGTATAATCCATACTATGAGAACTTTGTGACTAGTGAACATTTTATTCAGGACTCATATTATGACATAGATTATGAGATGTATCTATAACCATCTAATAAAATTCAATATGTTGAATAAAGGAATGACCCATTAGCATAGTATTTGGTGACTGTACCTCCTTATCTAGGCCAAGAACTAGAGAAAAAAACATAGTACCTTGATTAAATGATGCCTGACATTAAAAAAAAGCTAAAAAAAAGATCTTTATTATGTTATGATGCCAATGTAGATAATATATGTATTGAATTTCAAAAGTGAACTCATAACTAGTAGGATCTCTCCTGCAAACCATTACCATAGAAATAGCAAAGCCATCAGATAAATATTATGCAAAAGTAGTCTCCATTATTTACTCAAGTGAATAATACAATCTATAACCATTCTCTTTTCCACTAGGCATGAAAAAATAATAAGAGTTCCTATTAAATAGGAATAAAGGTTGTTATGCACAATAAATAATTTTTTGTGTGAAACAAAATATTAGTTGATATGGAATATTTGCATGCACAAAATAGGTGTGCAAATATTTTAAATGTTAAAATTAATGAATTGACTCATAATTAAGCTTAATTCCATGAGTGAGTTTTAATGCTCACTCCAACACCCTCCCTTAAGTGAAAAATAAGGAGTAAGAAAAGAGAAAACAGAGAGACTAAATGGGTCCCAAAAATAAGGCATGATCATGTACCCATGTACAATATCATAGTGAAATACAAAGTGTCCCTATGGTAACCAATCCATCTTACCAAAATACATGGATGTCAAGTCATTATAACCACTGAGTCAAATAGGAACTGGTACTCTGTAAGAGGATAACTCTATAAAAACATTGATCTCAAAACACTAGAAAATAGAGTCACCAAGGATGAAATGTATCATCGTAAGGTGATAAAAAACCAATAACAAAAGCCATTTCTCAAAATACCTATTGAATTTATGTTCTAAAGATTGGTTCAAGATAATATGATCAGCTGGTTGATACCAAAGCCATTTATTGAATGGATTCCTTTTCTTGATTGGTATGAAGAATATGAATTTTTTGAGTACCATCATGTTAGAGGAAATTTCATAAGACAATGTATCCAACTCAAGCATTTGATTGAGAATATGCTAGAAAATAGAGAGATAAAAAGAGACCTATATTCCTAAAACTAATCATAACTTGGGTATCTACCAAAATGTATTCCCCAACATAATAATAAAAATAATTAGTAACATTACCAATAACATCATCAATAGTGGCAAATAACTCCACCACAAAATCAACATCAACAACACTAGCCATAAAAATAGTAAAATGGTCAAAAATAAGGGAAATTCAACCAAACAAAGGAGGACATCATGTCATTACGTATACCTATAATAATGTTGTAAGACATATTTTAGGTGATCATGTTGACACTATCACTATTAACCCTAGATCAACTACTAATATACCGAGACCCTCTCCCAATAATGTTTATCAACTGAGCAATGCTTACTGACCCCATTATGCTAATGATTCTTCAAAGGAGTGTGTTGACATCCAAGATCCATATCATTCAAGAATCATCATTCAAAGCCTCATTACCTACCAATTCAAATACCAAATCCAAGTTTTAGGTCAATATTATGTAATTATGACTCGATGATTAGGGCTCACTATCAAAGGACCACAACTAGATACTATAAATGAGCCTAATCAACCTTTTATGCCTATCATAAATAAAATAACTAATAAAATTGAGGGGAAGACATATAATATTATGAAACAATTGAAGAAGACACTTAAACACATATCCATCATGGATTTTTTTATATGTATAGAATCCACAAAGACATCTTAAATGAGTATTTGAACCAATCCCTCATGTTAGATGACACCACTCCTAATAAATTATAGGCTATGGTAGGAAACTTGGACATTAGCCAACATCTCACCTTTGACCAAAGTTACATGTCATATCTAATCCTTCTACATAATAACCCATTTTACATCAAGGCTAGTATAACAAACCATAGAGTCAAATGTGTCCTTATTTACAATGGTTTGGGTCTCAACATTGTGTCTCTAAAGTTGGTCAAACATCTTGGATATATAGTAGCTAACTTGTAGCCATATACCATCATTATCAAGGCATATAATAATAAATAAATAGAATCTCAAGTTACTATTAGCTTTCCAATGGTCATTTGGTCATTGACCTGTGATACTCTATGCCATGTTTTAGACCTAGAAATATCTTACAATATGTTATTGGGCTGACCCTATATCCATGAAATAAGGGTTATACCTTTTATATTGTATCAATATATAAAATTTAAACATTTAGTAATGGAAGTGACTATACCAATTGATATTCATCCATATCCATATTGTAAATGCCTTGAGGTTGAGTATAAAATCTATAACTACGAATTTGGCATGAATTTTATGCCCAAATCAAATAGAGAAAGACTTTACCAAGGAAAATCCATTAAATCAGGCCCATAAGCTAATTACATTAACCTAGATAGCTTAGCCTCTACCTAATCCATTCTTCCACCAAACATTTATAATCACTTCCATATAACTGACAAAGGTCTTAGATAATATAATACCCATAATGCCAAATTTCCAAAAAAAAAAAAACAATAACTTACAATAGACCTAAGGCCAAAGATACTCATATAAAGTGGGAAAATAAAGGAAAATCTTAGTTCAACAAGCCCAATATTTTCAAACCAACCTCTATCCTAGAGTAAGACCCCTTAGTAAAATATGATTTAGGGATCTACACTAATGAGTTAGCTAACTATTATCAAAGTAAAAAATATCATGTTCTTAATTGAATTATAGATCACCTAGCTTATGAAGGCAAAGGATCAGGCCTAAATTTTTATAGATATAATCACTAAGAGGGGGGTTGAATTAGTGAACCCAAATAATCTATATTTAATTTCAGTTTTTATAAACACTTAGCCAATTACCACAAGCATTCATGAAGCATACACATCATTCATAGTAATGAGTAAGAAAGACAATGTAAGATAAATCACATAACATGTGATATATGTGGGAAACCCTCTTAGGGAATAAAACTCACTAGAACCTACAATTGGACTATTGTCCTATAATAATATGAACCAATTTAGACCAACAACTACTAATCAAGGAACTACCAATCCTAATTTGAGTGAGACTAAAATCCCATAAGGAGTTAATACACCTATCTATTTGATCACCTACAACTATACTTTTAGAAATTTTCACCGTGCAAGGAGGAAATAACCACCTTAGATGTTGAGCACCCATAATAACACCTATGAATAAATCCACCTTTTAATTGATGTCTACAGTACGTGATGATGGACTTCTACTTATTACACTTCACCTTCACAACAAAAACTATGTCATTACATTAACAACAAGACCATATGATCATACACACTATCCACACTTTGATATACCTCTTATATAAAACACTAAGCTCACATAGTCTTCACCTTGCCTTTGCTCACATTCAAACAACAAGAGCACTATTTTGCCAATAGAATTATGACCAACATGTCATATAAATAGTCCTCAAATTTATCTACTCATCAAATCATCCATAAGGCACTCTACCCCTCCTTCACTCCCCAATTCACACATAAAAATCTCTTAAATCTCTCCCAAAACTCTCTCACAAAGTCTCTCAAATAGCCTCTTAAACAACTTGCTCATTCTGCCTCTTCTAGGCTCATAAGGTCCAATGACTTGTATGTCATCTTGCACCAACTTAATCAAAAAACTATGTCTAATCCTTTTCACTCTCATTTGGTCCTCACTAACCTGCAACATTTATTTCAAAGGTTATCACCTTAAATTGGTTCCACATTCACACTCCCTCATCCAAGTCTTACAAGTTTAGAAACCAAAACATTTAGTTCCACTATTCATAGAACAATCATAATAATCATTATCTTGGTCAGCTATTAGGCATACCTTAAACCTTAAGGTATCTCTCACATGAATACATGGCTCAATAAAATATTCATAGGTTGGAAATAACATCTATGGGTCACCCTTAAGTAGTTACACCTTTTAATAAGGACCTTGTAGCTCTTATAAGTCTCATGGACACCTATTCACCCATTTAGCACACCATCGAGCAAAACAAAAACACAAGACCACTTTAAAATGAATGGATCCACTCTTTATGTCCCCTTTGACATCATAAAATGATCATATTCATCTTATCTCACATCTTCATATGCTTAAAAAACTTAAACACTGACTTGGAGCATAAGAACATCATGAATGAATACACAATCAACTTCTTAAGCATTATTCATACTCAATATAAATTGATCACACATCCAAAATTCATATAGATAATACTCATGGATTCTAAAACATTCCCCAATATCCAATTCATTAAGATACATAGAAATGATATAAAAACAAGCTCAAATACTCTTGTTGGGTCACTTCTAGAACAAGTATGAACACAGTCAATTTTAAACATAAATATCTTTGATTGTACACACTTCTAGATCTTAAAATCAAGTTCATTAGATGCATCATGGATTCCTCTTCATATTTTATTTTTAAAACACTATTAAATTCAAATTTTATCAAAATATATTGACATAATATATAGATCTAGTTTTCCCTTATCATCAATGGTCATAGTTAACCTTTAAACATAATGCTCAAATCTCGTCGCCTCTCATCTTTGGATAAATATCACACCATAGA
Organism: Torreya grandis; assembly: GCA_037957365.1. Taxonomy (NCBI): domain Eukaryota; kingdom Viridiplantae; phylum Streptophyta; class Pinopsida; order Cupressales; family Taxaceae; genus Torreya; species Torreya grandis. The sequence goes on from JARHVA010000467.1 coordinate 2,817,554, forward strand.
TCATAAAAAAAATTTAATGCATAGTCTATCAATGCTAAATGTTAAACCTCAATCACTTTGACCTCATCTCATGCAATCTTAAAATTTTAACTCAATGTGCTCCATCGATCTTTGTGGATCAGTAAGTTGTTTAACTATCAATGCTCACCATTTGATCAATTTATATGAACACCCACTCATAATTATATCCTTATCTTGTGCCTTTTCTCAATCATTAAACATTATGCACTTGTCCTCATCTCACTACTTGACTTATTGGATAAATGTGTATCATTTATCTTGCTTGAGGTTTAACTTGTACAGAAATGACTAAGTATGGGGACCCTTTCAATATGTGTAAGTTTCCATTTTTTAATCTTAATAACTTCTTCTACGCTTCCATGCATGATCTAAAATTTGGACCAGATGATCTCCTCATATAGGAAAATCCAAACATATAAAAAAATATCTCTTAGAACCATCATGCATGAAATATATAATTCCATTAAAATGCCTTCTCACAATCTTCTGTCACAGAGCCAACTATGTTAAAACCTACCTGAGAGGCTAATTTTGAGCATGCATAACTTTTGCCATGCTTTAGTGCATGATCTAAAATTTAGAAAAAATAAACTAGAATCAAAACTAAATAAACTTATGAGATCAATTTCTCTTAACACCTTCACATATGCAATAAATGCCACCATCAAAATTATAACTCATCTCTTCTTTTCACATTGTAAAATTGGCTATGGAAAAACACAGTTAAACTACCTAAGAGCCTAACTTTGCATATGCATATATTTTAACATGCTTTGTTGTATGATCTAAAAATTAGTAAAAATAAACTAGGTATAAAAATGAATAAACCCATATGATCATTTTGTCTTGACACCTCCACGTGTGTGAATTATGACCTTATCAACATGCTTACTTATCTCTACTTGAACCCTTTTACAAATTTGGCTAAGTATGGGAATATTATGAATTATGAACAAGAAGCCAACTTTGCACCCTTATGTTTTTGTTCTTTGATACATGAATTGAGATCTAGCACATAAAAATTAGAGACTAATGTGATCAAAACCATATGACCAACTCCCCTTGACTCATTCCCATGTGGCAATGGTGACATCATCAAATTTCTACTCAAATTTTATGCCACTAGACCCAAAGTGTCTAGATGATAACAATGATGAACTGGGTGAATTCCACTCATGCACACAAGAACTCAAAGCATTATTTACTTCTAATAAGAATCCTTTCACATCCTCAGAACTCCATACTCATATCTAAACATGTCTAGCCATGTTAACACTGAAGATCAACCAAGCATACTACAAGTAAACTAAGACAAGCACATTGCACACTTTGTCATTATCACATAAAATATCAAGGCTCTTTATCCACTTAGTAGGAAACCTTTATGACATCACCATGACATCATTTAAAATACTCTAACAATCTCCCCCTTTGTCATTTATGTCAATAACCATCATATATAGTAATATATAGCTCACTTTTTCTCTCTTCAAGCACTCCCACAATAGGAAATTTCTCCCCCTTTGACACAATGACAAATTGTGCACCAAATAATCCTAAGGACATGAAAATACAAACAAATAGTAAATTACCATCTTATAAAGATGATACAAACTCTCCCTTACCTTGAGCCTACCTCTCTTTACCTTGACAGCATCCTCTAGTTCCATGTCAATACTCTCTTCAACTAAGCACTACACCAATGAAGAAATTACACATAAAAAACACAAAAATATGATGAAACACATAAATAAATATCTAATAGGGACTCCCCATAATAACTCTAAGCAATTTCATCTTATGAGCATCTTTAGATCTCCACACACCATGAAGAATCACCACACAAGCTTACTAGCCTTTTCTCTCAATCCACCTCAAATACCATCAATATAACTTCATGATAATCATAAAATAGGAAACATGCACTAAATTAACTTTATATTTCACTTTGAAACACACATACCTTTATATTTTGGAGAAATTGAGCAAAAAACACTCTTCTTCAAACTAGGCCTGTCTAACCTCCTTATAGCCCTACCTGGAACTTGAAGATCCCACATTTTTTAGTAGTCACATATTTAGGACCTAAAAATCAATATATAGAGCACTCTCCTATTCCTCCTTCATCACACCAATTTTCATCACTAGGTTAATCCTCTACAACATAATTCTTTCATAAACCTACTAGCCAATTAGCCCTCCATATTGACAAAAACTTGAATAATTTGAGAACCATAAACCTTCAAATATATTTGAATCTTGATTTAACCACCCATTTTTCCCATTAAAAATATTAATAATCCTTAGACCTCAATTCTTAATGCAAACCACTTTTCTAGCATAGCCTAAAACCCTATAATCTTAAAACAAAAAAGGTCAACAAACCTCATTCTAGTCAATGCACACATTTAAAACTAATTGCACAC